>VHKM01000373.1:0-150000 GCA_007210695.1 Neogobius melanostomus
GGAATAGCAGCGTCCTGAACAGGAGCGTCCTGAACAGGAGCATCCAGAACGCAGCGTCCTGAACAGGAGTGCCTGAACAGCGAGCCGTCCTTGAAACAGGACGTAACCAGAACAGGACCGTCCTTGAACAGCAGCGTTCCTGAACTAGGCGTCCTGAACAGTGAGCGTCCTGAAAACAGGAGCGTCGCTGAACAGGAGCGTCCTGAACAGGAGCGTCCTGAACAGGAGCGTCAGAACAGCAGCGTTCCTTGAACAGGAGCGTCCTGAACAGGAGCGTCCAGAACAGGAGCGTTCCTAACAGGAGCGTCCTGAACAGGAGCGTCCTGAAACAGCAGCGTCCTGACAGAGCGTTCCTGAACAAGCATCCTGAACAGGAGCATCCTGACAGGAACGTCCAGAACAGGACCGTTCCTTTGAACAGCAGCGTCCTGAACAGGAGCGTCCTGACAGGAGCATCCAGAACACGAGCAGCGTCTGCTGAACAGGGAGTGTCCTGAACAGCAGCGTCCTGAACACGAGCGTCCTGAACAGGAGGCATCCAGTAACAGCTAGCGTCCTGAACAGGAGTGTCCTGAACAGCGAGCATCCTGAAAAGCAGCGTCCCATAACAGGAGCATCTGAACAGGGGAGCATCCTGAACAGGAGCGTCTTGAACAGGAGCATCCAGAACAGGAGCGTCCAGTAACAGAGCTCTCTGAACAGGCGTCCTGAAACAGCAGCGTCCTGAACAGCATGCACCTGAACAGGAGCATCCTGAAACAGGAACGTCCAGAACAGGACCGTTCCGAACAGCAGTGTCCTGAACAGGAGGCGGTGGGCGTCCTGAACAGGAGCATCCAGAACCAGCACGTCCTGAAAAGGCTGTCCCTGAACAGGGCATTCCTGAACAGGAGCATCCTGAAAAGCAGCGTCCAGAACAGGAGCTTCCTGAACAGGAGCATCCTGAACAGGAGCATCCTGAACAGGGAGCTCTTGAAACAGGAGCATCCAGAAAACAGGAGCGTCCGCTAAACAGGAGCATCCAGAACAGGAGCGTCCTACAACGGAGCATCCAGAACTAGGAGCGTCCTGAACAGGAGCGTCCTGAACAGAAAGTCCAGAACAGGAGATCCTGAACAGGGGCGTCCTGAACAGGAGCGTTCCTGAAACAGGAGCATTCCTGAACAGTGACCGTCCTGAAACAGCAGCTTCCTGCACAGGAGCGTCCTGAACAGGGAGCATCCTGAACAGGACGTCTTGAACAGCAGCGTCCTGAACAGGAAAAGTCCAGAACAGGGGATCCTGAACAGGAGCGTCCTGAACAGGACCATTCCTGGAACAGGAGCGTCCTGCACAACCTGGAGGGTCCAGAACAGGAGCGTCCTTGAAACAGGAGCGTCACTGAACAGGAGCGTCCTGAACAGGGCGTCCTGAAACAGGAGCGTCCATGAACAGGGAGCTCCTAAACAGGAGCGGTCCTGAACAGCGAAGCGTTCCAGAAACAGGAGCGTCACTGAACAGGAGCAGCCTGAACAGAGCAGCCTGAACAGCGAGCGTCCCTGAACAAGGACGTCCTGAACAGAGCGTCCTGAATCAGGAGCATCCTGAACAGGAGCATCCTGAACAGGCAGCGTCCAGAAACAGGAGCATCTCTGAACAGCAGCATCCAGAACAGGAGCGTTCCTAAAACTAGGGAGCATCCTGAACAGCAGCATCCTGCAACAGGAGCGTCTTGAACAGGAGCATCCAGAACAGGAGCGTCCTAAACAGGAGCATCCAGAACAGGAGCGTCCTAAACAGGAGCGTCCTAAAACAGGGGCGTTTCGCTGAACAGAGCATCCCAGAACAGGAGCGTCCTAAACAGGAGCGTCCTGAACAGGAGCGTCCTTAACAGGGATAAGTCCAGACAGGAGAATCCTGAAACAGGAGCGTCCTGATCAGGAGGCGTCGCTGAACAGGGAGCATCCTTCAACAGGAGCATCCTGAACAGGACCGTCCTGAACAGCAGCTTCTGCACAGGACGTCCTGACAGGAGCACTCCTGAACAGGAGCATCCTGAACAGGACCTGTCCTGACAGCAACGTCCTGCACAGAGCTTACTGGAACGTAGCATCCTGAACAGGACCGTCTCTGAAACAGCAGCGTCCTGAACAAGGAGCGTCCTAACAGGGAGGGCATCCAGACAGCAGCGTCCTTAACAGGAGTGTCCGACAGGAGCATCCTGAACAGGGCGTCCTGAACAGCAGCGTTCCAGAACAGGAGCATCCTGAACAGGCGCATCCAGAAACAGGAGCGTCCTAAACAGGGGCATCCTGAACAGGCAGCGTCTTGAACAGGAGCATCCAGAACAGGAGCGTCCTAAAACAGGGAGCATCCAGAAACAGGAGCGTCCTGAACATAGGAAAGTCCGGACAGGAGAACCCTGAACAGGAGCGTCCTGAAACAGGAGCGTCCCTGAACAGGGAAGCTCCTGAACATGGGACCGTCCTGAACAGCAGCGTCCTGCACAGGAGCGTCCTGAACAGGAGGGCATCCTGAACAGGACCGTCCTGAACAGCAGCTCCTGAACAGAAAGTCCAGAAACAGGAGAATTCCTGGAACAGTCGGAGCGTCCCTGAACAGGAGCGTCCTGAACAGGAGCGTTGAACAGGACCATCCCTGAACTAGGCAGCATCCTGACAGGAGCCGTTCCAGAACAGCAGCGTCCTGAACAGGAGCGTCCTGAACAGGGACGTCCTGAACACGGAGCCGCCTGAACGCAAGCGTCCTGAACATGAGCATCCTTTAACAGGAGGCATTCCTGAAAATGCAGCGTCCAGACAGGAGCATCCTGAACAGCAGCATCCAGAACAGGCAGCGATCCAGAACAGGACCGTCACTGAAACAGCAGCGTCCTGAAAACGGAGCGTCTCTCTGAACCAGGGAGCTATCCAGAACAGCAGGCCTGGAACAGGAGTGTTCCTGAAACAGGGAGCGTCACTACTATGTTGAGCGTCCAGAACAGGGACCCCTGAATAGCAGCGTCCGACAGGAGCGTCCTGAACAGGAGCGTCCTGAACAGGGCAGCCTGACAGGAGTGTCCGAACAGGAGCGCCTGAACGAACCTCCAGAACAGGACCGTCCTGAACAGCAGCGTCCTGAACAGGAGCGTCCTGAACAGGAGGTCCTGAAAGGAGCGTCCCTGAACAGGGCGTCTGAACAGGACCGTCCTGAACAGGAGCATCTTGAACAGGAGCGTCCAGACAGGAGCGTCCTGAACAGGAGCGTCCTGAAACATGAGCGTCCAGAACAGCAGCGGTTCCTGGAACAGGAGCTCCTGGAACAAGAGCGTCCTGAACCAGCAGGCGTCTCTGAACAGGAGCATCTGAACAGGAGCGTCCAGAACAGGACCGTCCTGAACAGCAGCATCCTGAACAGGAGCATCCAGAACAGCAGACGATACCTGACAGGAGCGTCCTGAACAGGAGCGTCCTGAACAGGAAGCGTCCTGTAAACGAGGAGCGTCCAGAACAAGCAGCGTCCTTGAACAGGAGCATCCTGAAACAGGAGCGTCCAGAACAGGGAGCGTTCTCTGAACAGGAGCGTCCTGACAGGAGCGTCCAGAACCAGGAAGGCATCTCTGAACAGGAAGCATCTGAACAGGAACGTCCAGAAACAGGACCGTCCTGAACAGCAGCGTCCTGAACAGGAGCGTCCTGAACAGGAGCATCCAGAACAGCAGCGTTCCTGAACAGGAGGTGTCCTGAACACGGATCGTCCTGAACCAGGACCGTCCAGAACAGGACCGTCCTGATAGCAGCGTCTGAACAGGGAGCGGTCCTGAACAGGAGCATCCAGAACAGCAGCGTCCTGAACAGGAAGTGTCCTGAACAGGAGCCGTCCTGAACAGGAACGTCCAGAACAGACCGTTCCTGAAACAGCGAGCGTCCTGAAAGGAGCGTCCTGAACAGGAGCGTCCTGAACAGGAGCGTCCTGAACAGGAGCGTCCTGAACAGGCGAGCGTCCTGAACAGGAGGCGTCCAGAACAGCAGCGTCCTGAACAGGAGCGTTCCTGAACAGGAGCGTCCAGAACAGGAGCGTCCTGAACAGGAGCGTCCTGAACAGCAGCGTTCCTGAACAGCAGCACCTGAACAGGAGCATTCCTAACAGGAAACGTCCAGAACAGACCGTCCTTGAACAGCAGCGTCTGAACAGGAGCGTCCTGAACAGAGCCATTCCAGAAACAGCAGCGTCACTTGGAACAGAGTGTCCTGAACAGCAGCGTACCTGAACACGAGCGTCCTGAAAGGAGCATCCAGAACAGCAGCGTCCTGAACAGGAGTGCCTGACAGGAAGCATCCTGAAAAGCAGCGTCCAGAACAGGAGGTCCTGAACAGGAGCATCCTGAACAGCGAGCGTTCTTGAACAGGAGCTCCAGAACAGGAGCGTCCAGAACAGGAGCGTCCTGAACAGGAGCTTCCTGAACAGCAGCGTCCTGAACAGCAGCATCTCTGAACAGGAGCCATTCCTGAAACAGGAACGTCCAGAACAGGACCGTTCGCTGGAACAGCAGCTCGCTTGAACAGGAGCGCCTGAAAGGAGCATTCCAGAACAGCAGCGTCCTGCAACAGGACTGTCGCTGAACAGGAGCATTCCTGAACAGGAGGCATTTTTCCTTTTGAAAAAGCAGCGTCCGAACAGGAGCATCCTGAACAGTAGCATCCTGGAACAGAGCGTCCTTGAACAGGGAGCATCCAGAACAGGAGCGTTTCCTAAACAGTTTAGCATCCAGAACAGAGCGTCCTGAACGGAGCGTCCTGAACAGGAAAGTCCAGAACAGGAGAAATCCCTGAACAGGAGCGTCCTTGAACAGGAGCGTCCTGAACAGCAGCATCCTGAACAGGACCGTCCTGAACAGCAGCGTCCTGCACAGGAGCGTCCTTGAACAGGAGCATCCTGAACAGACCGTCCTGAACAGCAGCGTCCTGAACAGGAAAGTCCAGAACAGGAGAATCCTGAAACAGGAGCGTCTCTGACAGGGAGCGTCCTGAAACAGGACCATCCTTGAACAGGACGTCCTTGAACGGAGCGTCCTGAACGGAGCGGTTCCTGAACAGGAGGTCCTGAACAGGGCGTCCAGAAACAGGAGCGTCCTGAATGCGAGCGTCGCTGAACAGGAGCGTCCAGAACGGAGCGTCCTGAACAGGAGCGTCCTGAACAGGAGCCGTCCAGAACAGGAGCGTCTTGAACAGGAGCGGCCTGGACAGGAGCGGCCTGAACAGGAGCGTCCTGAACAGGAACGTCCTGGAACAGGAGCGTCCTGAACAGGAGCGTCTGAACAGGGACGTCCTGAACAGGAGCGTCCTGAACAGGACGTCCTGAACAGGAGCGTCGCTGAAACAGACGTCCTGAACAGGAGCTTCCTGAACAGACGTCCTTGAACAGGAGCGGGTCCATGAAACAGGACGTCCTGAACAGGAGCGTCCTGAACAGGAGCGTCTGAACAGGAGCGTCCTGAACATGAGCATCCTGAAACAGCAGCGTCCAGAACAGGAGCATCCTGAACAGGACCGTCCCTGAACAGCAGCGTCCTGAACAGGAAAGTCCAGAACAGTGAGAATCCTGAACAGGAGCGTCCTGAACAGGATTATCCTGAACAGGAGCATCCTGAAACAGGACCGTCCCTGAACAGCAGCGTCCTGCACAGGAGCGTCCTGAACAGGGAAGGCATCCGTGAACAGGAACCGTCCTGAACAGCAGCGTCATGAACAGGGAAAGTACCAGAACAGGAGAATCCTGAACAGGAGCGTCCTGCCGGAACAGGAGCGTCCTCGGAACAGGAGCATCCTGAACAGGAGCGTCCTGGGGACAGGAGCTCCTGAACATGAGCGCCCTGAACAGGAGCGTCCTGAACAGAGAGCAGAGTTTACCTCTGTCATAAGAAGGTCTTCTTTGCATTTTATGTTCTTGTGTCTCATCCCACTACAGTTCTTCTTCCATGTCAGTTCGAACATAGAAGACCAGATGTCAAACCCTTTGTCCACGTTTGATGACACTAAATTCTGCGGGCTTCACTCTCTATTTGGGACTAATTTCTTGCTGGCCACACTATGTGGTTAGACGGTTGGCTCAAAGGTCGTAGCTGTCTCCAGAGCTTCGTCTTTTTTGAGTAGTTTCTCCCAGCGTTTTACCTGGCGAAACAGAAACTGGCATTAAAGTGCAGTATCTAAAAAGGTGGTGCATTATTTATCCCACGATTGCCCATTATTCTTTCAATTGAAAGGACTTTAAGCCAAAAGGTTTATATTGTAAAGGTGTGGAACCCAATCTTTAACTATTTGGTTATTTATTTTCAAAAACAGTTGATTCCCCACATTAAGCCTCTGCCGTTCATCTGAAATGGTACATCAAATTTTAAAATTTCGTGATCGCAAACCTACTGGGTTATGTTTAGATTGACCTATGGAAGTGATGTGCACTCTGGCTGTGGGTCAAGGCCAGAACAACCACTTAGCAGAGAGTCAGACGTGGAAAATGCTTCAGTAAGTGCATGTGAAGAAAAATGCTAAAGTGAATAAATTTGAACACTGTAAAGATAATTGTGCAACAGTACAAAATACTGTGGAAACTGCATATCAAGTTGAATTGCAATCCACGGTGAGATTCGATAAATGTATATTTACCGGCTTGTATGTGCATCCAGAAACAGCGAGCGTCCTTTAAACAGGAGCGTTCCTGAACAGACGTTCTGAACAGTAGGCGTCCTGAAAGGAGATCCTGAACAGGGAGCGTCCAGACAGGAGCGTCCTGAAACAGGAGCGTCCTGACATGAGCGTTCCAGAACAGCGCGTCCTGAACAGGAGCTCCTGACAGAAGCGTCACTGAAACCAGCAGCGTCACTGAACAGGGCATTCCTGAACAGGAGCGTCCAGAACAGGACCGTCGCTGAAACAGCAGGCATCCTTGAACAGGAGGAATTCCAGAACAGCAGCGTCCTGAACAGGAAGCGTCTGAACAGGAGCGTCCTGAACAGGAGCGTTCCTGAACAGGAGCGTCCAGAAACAGGAGCCCTGAAAAAGGACGTCCTGAACAGGAGCGTCCTGAACAGCAGGTCCTGAACAGCAGCATTCCTGAACAGGAGCATTCCTGAACAGGAACGTCCGAACAGGACCGTCTGAACAGGCAGGCGTCCTGAACCAGGAGCGTTCCCTGAACAGAGCATCCAGAACGCAGGCGTCTACTGAACAGGAGGCCTAACAGGAGGCGTCAGAACGGGACCGTCCTGACAGCAGCGTCCTGAACAGGAGCGTCCTGAACAGGAGCATCCAGAACAGCACGCGGTCTGAACATGGAGTGTCCTGAACGGAGCGTCCTGAAAGGAACGTCCAGAAACAGTTACCGTCCTGAACAGCGCGTCCTGAACAGGAGCGTCCTGAACAGGAGCGTCCTGAACAGAGCGTCCAGAACAGCAGCGTCCTGAACCAGATGCGTCCTGAACAGGAGCCGTCCTGAACAGGAGCGTCCTGAACAGACGCCGTCCAGAACAGCAGGCGTCCGAACAGGAGCATCCTGAACAGGGAGCGTCCAGAACGGAGCGTCCTGAACAGGCAGAGTCCTGAACAGGAGCGTCCTGAAAAACAGCAGCGTCCTGAACAGCAGCATTTCCTGAACAGAGCATCCTGAACAGGACGGTCCAGAACAGGACCGTCCTGAACAGCAGCGTCCTGAACGGAGCGTTTCTGAACAGGAGCATCCAGAAACAGGCAGCGTCCTGAACAGGAATGTCCTTTGAACAGGAGCATCCTGAAAAGCAGCGTCCAGAACAGGTACATCCTGAAACAGGAGCGTCTTGAAAGGAGCATCCAGAACAGGAGCGTCCAGAACAGGAGCGTCCTGAACAGGAGCGTCCTGAAACAGCCAGCGTCCTGAACAGCAGCATCCTGAACAGGAGCATCCTGAACAGGAACGTCCAGTAACAGGACCGTCCTGAACAGCAGCGTCCTGAACAGGAGCGTCCTGAACAGGAGCATCCAGAACGCAGCGTCCTGAACAGGACTGTCCCTGACAGGACATCCTGACAGGAGCATCCAGACAGCAGCGTCCTGAAACAGGAGGCCATCCTGAACAGGAGCGTCCAGAACAGGAGCGTCTCTGAACAGCACCGTCCTGAAACAGCAGCATCCTGAACAGGAGCATCCAGAACAGGAGCGTCCTTAACAGGAGCATCCGAACAGGAGCGTCCTGAACAGGAGCGTCCTGGAACAGGAAAGTCCAGAACAGGAGATCCTGAACAGGAGCGTCCTGAACAGAGCGTTTCCTGAACAGGAGCTTCCTGAACAGGACCGTCCTGAACAGCAGCGTACCTGCACAGGGAGCGTCCTGAAACAGGGGAGGCATCCTGAACAGACCTGTCCTGAACAGCAGCGTCTGAACAGGAAAGTTCCAGAACAGGCAGATATCCTGAAAGGAGCGTCCTGAACAGGGGCGTCCTGAATCAGGACCTCCTGACAGGACCAATTCCAGAACAGGAGCGTCCTGAACAGGAGCGTTCCTGAAAGGAGCGGTTCCAGAACAGGAGCGTCCTGAATAGGAGCGTCCTGAACAGGCAGGCGTCCAGAACAAGGAGCGTCCTGAACAGGAGCTCCTGAACAGGAGCGTTCCAGAACAGGAGCGTCTGAACAGGAGCGGCTCCTGAACAGGAGCGGCCTGAACAGGAGCGGCCTGAACAGAGGTCTGAACAGGAACGTTCCTAACAGGAGCGTCCTGAACAGGAGCGTCCTGAAACAGGAGCGTCCTAACAGGACGTCCTGAACAGGAGCGTCCTGAACAGGAGCGTCCTGAACAGGGCATCCTGAACAGGAGCATCTGAAACAGCAGCGTCCAAACAGAGCATCCTGAACAGGACCGTTCCTGAACAAGCAGCGTCCTAACGGAAAGTCCAGACAGGGAATCCTGAACAGTGAGCGTCTCTGAACAGGATTATCCTGAACCAGGAGCATCTTGAACAGGACCGTCCTGAACAGCAGCGTCCTGCACAGTAGCGTTCCTGAAAAGGAGATCCTTTGAACAGGAGCAGTCCTGAACAGCGGTCCTGGAACAGGAAAGTCCAGAACAGGAATATCCTGAACAGGAGCGTCCTGAACAGGAGCCGTCTCTGAAAACAGCAGCGTCCTGAAACAGGAGCGTCCTGAACAGGAGCGTTCCTGAAAGCAGCGTCCTGAACATGAGCATCCTGAACAGGATGCACCTGAAAGCAGCGTCCAGAAACAGGACCATCCTGAACAGCAGCATCCAGAAACAAGGAGCGTCCTAAACAGGAGCATCCTGAACAGGAGCATCCTGAACAGGAGCGTCTTGAACAGTATTATCCCCAAAAAAGAACAGGAGCGTATCCTAAACAGAGCATCCAGAACAGGGAGCGTTCCTGAACAAAGGAGCGTCCAGAACAGGAGCGTCCTGAACAGGAGCGTCCTGAACAGGAGCGTTTCAGAACAGGAGCCCGAACAGGAGCAGCCTGAACAGGAGGCAGCCTGAACCAGGAGCGTCCTGAACAGGAGCATCCAGAACAGGAGCGTCCTAAACAGGAAGCGTCCTGAACAGGAGCGTTTCTGAACAGGAGCGTTTTCCTGAACAGGAGCATTCACTGAACAGGAGCGTCACAGAACAGGAGCGCTGAACATGAGCGTCCTGGAACATGAGCGTCCAGAACAGCAGCGTCCTGACAGGAGCGTCCTGAACAGCAGATCCTGAACCAGCAGCATTCCTGAAACAGGAGCGTCCGAACAGGAGCGTCCTGGAACAGGAGCGTCCTGAACAGGCGCGTCCTGAAACAGCAGCATCCTGAAACAGCGGAAGCATCCTTGAACAGGAACGTCCAGAACAGCGACACGTCCTGAACGAGGCAGCGTCCTGAACAGGAGCGTCCTGAACAGGAGCATTCCAGAAACAGAGCGGTCCGACAGGACTGTCCTGAACAGAGCATTTCCTAAAACAGGAGCATCCAGAAACAGCAGCGGTCCTGAAACAGGAGCATCCTGAACAGGGAGCGTCCAGAACAGAGCGTCTCTGACAGCCACCTCCTAACATTCAGGCATTCCTAACAGGAGCATTCCAGAACAGAGCGTCCTAAACAGGAGGCATCCAGAAACGAGGAGCGTCCTGAACAGGAGCGGTTCCTGAACAGGAAAGTTCCAGAACCAGGAAGAATCCTGAACAGGAGCGTCCTGAAACAGGACGTCCTGAACAGGGGAGCTTCCTGAACAGGACCTTCTCTGAACAGCAGCGTCCTGCAACAGGAGCGTCCTGAACAGGAGATCCTGAACAGGAGCCGTTCTCTGAACAGCAGCGTCCTGAACGGAAAGTCAGAACAGGAGAATCCTGAACAGAGCGTCTGAACAGGGCTCCTGAACAGGACCATCCTTGAACAGGACCATCCAGAACCAGGAGCGTCCTGAACAGGAGCGTCCTGAACAGGAGCGTCCAGAACAGGGCGTCCGTGAATAGGAGCGTCCTGGAACAGCGGCGTCCAATAACAGGACGTCCTGAACAGGGAGCGTCCTGAAACAGGAGCGTCCAGAACAGGAGCGTCCTGAACAAGGAGCGCCTTGAACAGGAGCGGCCTGAACAGGAGCGGGCTGAACAGGAGCGGCCTGAAAACAGGGAGCGTCCTGAACAGGAACGTCCTGAACAGGAGCGTCCTGAACAGGAGCGTCTTGAACAGGACGCCTGAACAGGAGCGTCCTGAACAGGAGCATCCTGACAGGAGCATCCTGAACAGCAGCGTCCAGAACAGGGAGCATCCTGAACGGACCGTCCTGGCAACAAGCAGCGTCCTGAAACAGAAGTCCAGAACAGGAGAATCCTGACAGGGAGCGTCCTGAACAGGATTATCCTGAACAGGGCATCCTGAACAGGACCTCCTGACAGCGCGTCCTTGCCCACAGGAGCGTTCCTGAAAAGGAGCATCCTGAACAGGGACAGTCCTTGAACAGCAGCGTCTGAACAGGAAAGTCCAGAACAGGGAGAATCCTGAACAGGAGCGTTCCTCGAACAGGGACCGTCCTGAACAGCAGCGTCCTGAACAGGAGCGTCCTGAAACAGGAGCGTTCCTGAACAGGAGCGTCCTGAAACAGCAGCGTCCTGAACCATTGAGCATCCTGAACAGAGCATCCTGAAAAGCAGCTTCCAGAACAGGAACCATCCTGAACAGCAGCATTCCAGAACAGGAGCGTTCCTAAAACAGGAGCATCCTGACATGAGCGTCTTGAACAGGATTATCCAGAACGGAGCGTCCCCTAAACAGGGCATCAGAACAGGAGCGTCCTGAACAGTGAGAACGTCCAGAAACAGGAGCGTCCTGAACAGGGAGCGTCTCTGTATGAACAGGGCGTCCAGACAGGCAGCGTCCTGAACAGGAAGCAGCCTGAACAAGCAGCCTGGAACAGGAGCGTCCTGACAGAAACGTCTCTCTGAACAGGAGCTGCCTGAACAGAGCATCCAGAACAGGAGCGTCCTAAAACAGGAGCGTCACTGAACAGGAGCGTTCTGTAACAGGAGCGTTTCGCTGAACAGGAGCATCCTGAACAGGAGCGTCCCAGAACAGGAGCGTCCTGAACAGGAGCGTCTCTGACATGAGCGTCCAGACAGCAGCGTCCTGAACAGGAGCGTTCCTGAACAGGAGCGTCTCTGTAACAGCAGCGTCCTGAACACGCAGCATCCTGAACAGGGAGCATCCTGAACAGGAACGTCCAGAACAGGTACCGTTCCTGAACAGCAGCGCCTGAACCAGGAGCGTCCTGAACAGGAGGCATTCCAGAACAGCAGCGTCCTGAACAGTAGGTGTCCTGAACAGGAGCGTCTGAACAGGGAGCGTCTCAGAACAGGACCGATCCTGAATAGCAGTCGTGCCTGAACAGGAGCGTTCCTGAACAGGAGCATCAGAACAGCAGCGTTCCTGAACAGGAGTGCCTGAACAGGAGCGTCCTGAACAGGAACGTCCAGAACAGGACCGTCATCAGAACAGCAGCGTCCTGAACGGAGCGTCCTTGACAGGAGCGTTCCTGAACAGGAGCGTCTCTGAACCAGGGAGCGTCTGAAAACAGGAGCGTCCAGGAACGGCAGCGTCCTGAACAGGAGCATTCCTGAACAGGAGCGTCTCAGGACGGACGTCCTGAACAGGACTCCTGACCAGCAGCGTCCTGAACAGCAGCATCCTGAACAGGAGGCATCCTGAACAAGGAACGTCCAGAACAGGACCGTCCTGAACAGCAGCTTCCTGAACAGGAGCGTCCTGATAGGAGCATCCAAACAAGCAGCGTCCTGAACAGGAGTGTCCTGGAACAGCAGCGTCCTGAACAGCGAGCTGTCCTGAACAGGAGCATCAGAACAGCAAGCGTAGGTACACTGAACGAGGAGTCGGAACAGGGAGCATTTCCCTGAAGCAGGCTCTCAGAACAGGAGCGCATCCCTGAACAGGAGCATCCTGAACAGGAGCGTCCCTTGAAACAAGGAGCATCCAGAACAGGAGCTTCCAGAAACAGGAGCGTCGCTGAACAGGAGCGTCGCTGACAGCCAGCGTCCTGAACAGCAGCATCGCTGAACAGGAGCGTCCTGAACAGGAGCAGCCTGAACATTGAGCAGCCGAACAAGGAGCGTCCTGAACAGAAAGTCCTGCAGGGGACCGTCCGAACATCAGCGTCCCTGAACAGGAAAGTCGCAGACAGGAGAATCCTGAACAGGAGCGTCCTGACGGACCCGTCCTGAAACAGCAGCGTTTCACTGAAACAGTGCGTCTCTGAACCAGGAGCGTCCTGAACAGGAGGCGTCCTGAACAGCAGCGTCCTGAACATGAGCACTCCTGAAACAGGAAGCAATCCTGAAAAGCAGCGTCCAGAACAGGACCATCCTGAACAGCACGCATCAGAACAGGATGCGTCCTAAACAGGAGCATTCCTACAGGAGATCCTGAACAGGAGCGTCGTTGTAACAGGATTATCCAGAACAGAGCTGCCTAACAGGAGCATCCAGAACAGAGCTTCCTGAACAGGAGCGTTTCAGAAACGGGAGCGTCGCTTGAAAACAGGAGCGCCTGAACAGGAGCGTCCAGAACAGGAGCGTCCTGAACAGAGGCAGCCCTGAACAGTAGCAGCCTGAACAGGAGCGTCCTGAACAGAAACGTCCTGACAGGAGCGTCTGAACAGGAGCATCCAAACAGGAAGGTCCTAAACAGGAGCGTCCTGAACAGGAGCGTTTGAACAGGAGCGTCCTGAACAGGGCATCCTGACAGGAGCGTCCAGAACAGGAGCCGGTCTCCTGAACGAGCGTCCTGAACATTGAGCGTCCAGACGCAGCGTTCCTGAAACAGGAGGCATCAGCTAACAGCAGCGTCCTGAACAGGAGTGTCCTGAACAGGAAGCATCCTGAAACAGCAGCGTCCAGAACAGAGCATCCTGAACAGGAGCATCCTGAACAGGAGCGTCTTGGAACAGGAGATCCAGAACAGGGAGCGTCTCAGAACAGGAGCGTCCTGACAACAGGGCGTCCTGAACAGCAGCGTTCCTGAACAGCAGGGCATCCTGAACGGCATCCGAACAGGAACGTAACCAAGAACAGGAACCGTCCTGAACAGCAGCGTCCTTGAACGAGGGTGGTCCTGAACAGGAGCATTCCAGAACAGCAGCGTCCCTGAACGAGGACTGTCCTGAACAGGAGCATCACTTGAACAGGAGCATCCTGAAAAGCAGCGTTCCAGAACAGGAGCATTCTCTGAACAGGCAGCATTCCTGATACAGGAGCATCCTGAACAGGAGCGTGACTTGAAAGGATCCAGAACAGGACGTCCTAACAGGACATCCAGAACAGGAGCGCCTGACAGGAGCGTCCTGAACAGGAAAGTTCCAGACAGGAGAATCCTGAACGGAGCGTCCTGAACAGGAGCGTCCTGAACAGGAGCATCCTGAACAGGACCGTCCTGAACAGCAGGCGTCCTGCCACAGGAGCGTCCTAGAAAAGGAGCATTCCTGAACAGGACCGCCTGAAACGCAGCGTCCTGAAAAAACAGGAAAGTCCAGAACAGGAGGAATCGTGAACAGGAGCGTCCTGAACAGGAGCGTTCCTGAACAGGACCATCCTGAACAGGACCGTCCTGAACAGGAGCGTCCTGAACAGGAGCGCTTCCTGAAACAGGAGCGTTCCTGGAACAGGAGCGTCCAGAACAGGAGCGTTCCTGAATAGGAGCCGTCCTTGAACAGAGCGTCCTGAACAGGAGCCGGCCTGAACAGGAGCGGCCTGAACAGGAGCGTTCCTGAACAGGAACGTTCCTGAACAGGAGCGTCCTACAGACGTCCTGAACAGGACGTCCTGAACAGGAGCGTCCTGAACAGGACGTCCTGAACAGGAGCGTTCCTAACAGGAGCGTCCTGAACAGGAGCATCCTGAACAGGAGCTCTTGTACAGCAGCGTCCAGAAACAGGGAGCATCCTGAACAGGACCGTCCTGAACAGCAGCGTCCTGAAAGGGAAAGTCCAGAACAGGAGAATCCCTGAACGGAGCGTCCTGGAACAGGCATTATCCTGAACAGGAGCATCCTGACAGGACCGTCCTGAAACAGCAGCGTCCTGCACAGGAGCGTCTTGAACAGGGCATCCTGAACAGGACCGTCCTGAACAGCAGCGTCCTGAACAGGAAAGTCCAGGCAGAACAGGAGAATCCTAACAGGAGCGTCCTGCGGGAACAGGAGCGTCCTGCGGAACAGGAGCATCCTGAACAGGAGCATCCATGAACAGGAGCGTCCTGCGGGGAAACAGGGAGCATCCTGAACATGAGCGCCCTGGAACAGGAGCGTCCTGAACAGGAGCAGAGTTTACCCCTCTGTTCATAAGAAGTCTTCATTTGTATTTTATGGTTCTTGTGTCTCACTCCCACTACAGTTTCTTCTTCCATAGTCAGTCGAACATAGAAGACCCATGATGTCAAAACCCTTTGTCACACGTTTTGATGACACTAAAATTCTGCGGGCTTCACTCTCTATTTGGGACTAATTCTTCTGGCACACTATGTGGTTAGCGGTGGTCAAGTCGGTAGCTGTCTCCAGAGCTTCGTCTTTTTTGAGTAGTTTTCTGCCCAGCGTTTTACTGGGAAACAGAAACTGGCATAAAGTGCAGTATCTAAATAAGGGTGGTGGCATTATTTAATCCCAACCGATGCCATTATTCTTCAATGAAAGGACTTAAGCCAAAGGTTTATATGGTAAAGGTGTGGAACCCAATCTTTAACTATTTGGTTATTTATTTCAAAACAGTGATTCACCCACATAAGCCTCTGCCGTTCATTGAAATGGTGACATCAAATTTTAAAATATCGTGGATCGCAACCTTACTGGGTTATGTTTAGATTGACCCTATGGAAGTTGATGTGCCTTCTGGCTGTGGTCAAGGCCAAACAACCACTTAGCAGAGAGTCATAGAGTGGGAAATGCTTCCAGTAAGTGCTTTGAAGAAAAATGCAAAGTGAATAAATTTGAACACTGTAAAGAATAAGTTGCAAACAGTACAAAAATACTGTTGGAAACTGGCATATCAAGTCTGAATTGCAAAGCCCGTTGAGATCGATTAAATGTTATATTACGGTATGTATGTGCATCCAGAACAGGAGCGTTCCTAAACAGGAGCGTCCTGACAGGAGCGTTCTAAACAAGGAGCGTCCCTAACAGGGAGCATCCTGAACAGGCAGCGTCCAGAACAGAGGCGTCCTGAACAGAAGCGTCCTGAACATGAGCGTCCAGAACAGCAGCGTCCTGAAACAGGAGCGTCCTTGAAAGAGACGTCCTGAAACAGCAGCGTCGCTGAAAGGAGCTCCTGAAAGGGGCGTCCTGAACAGGACCACCTTGACAGGAACATCCTGAACAGGAGCGTTCCCTGAACAGGAGCGTCCTGAACAGGTAAGCGTCCAGAACAGGAGCGTCCTGAATAGGAGCGTTCCTGGAACAGGAGCGTCCAGAACAGGAGCGTCCTGAACGGAGCGTCCTGAACAGAGCTTCCAGAACCAGGAGCGTCCTGAACAGGAGCTCGGCCTGAACGGAGCGGCCTGAACAGGGAGGTCCTGAACAGGCAACGTCCTGAACAGGAGCGTCCTGAACAGGAGCGTCCTGAACGGAGCGTCCTGAACAGACGTCCTGAAACAGGAGCGTCCTGAACAGGAGCGTCCTGACAGGAGCATCCTGAACAGGAGCATCTTGAACAGCAGCGTCCAGAACAGGAGCATCCGAACAGGACCGTCTGAACAGCAGCGGGTCCTGAACAGGAAAGTCCAGACAGGGAGAATCTTGAACAGGGAGCGTCCTGAACAGGATTATCCTGAAACAGAGGCATCCTGAACAGGATCCGTCCTTGAACAGCAGCGTCCTGCACAGGAGCGTCCTGAACAGGGCATCCTTGAACAGGACCGTCCTGACACAGCAGCGTCCTGAACAGGAAAGTCCAGAACCAGTGAGAATCCTGAACAGGAGCGTCCCTGAACAGGACCGTCGCTGAACAGCAGCGTCGGCTGAACAGGAGCGTCCTGAACAGGGAGCGTCCTGAACAGGAGCTCCTGAACAGCAGCGTCCTGAACATGAGCATCCCTGAACATAGGCATCCTGAAAAGCAGCGTCCAGAGACAGGAGCATCCTGAACAGCAGCATCCAGAACAGGAGCGGGTCCTAAAACAGGATGCATCTGAAACAGGAGCATCCTGAACGGAGCGTCTTGAAACAGGAGCATCCAGAACAGAGCGTCCTAAACAGGAGCATCCAGAACAGGGAGCGTCCTGAACAGGAGCGTTCCAGAACAGGAGCGTCCTGAACAGGAGCGTTCCTGAACAGGGCGTCCAGAACAGGAGCGTCCTGAACAGGAGCGAGCCTGAACAGGAAGGCAGCTGAACAGCGGCGTCCCTGAACAGAAACCCTGAAACAGGAGCGTCCTGAACAGGAAGGTCATTCCAGAACAGGAGCGTTCCTAAACAGGAGCGTCCTGAACAGGAGGCGTTCTGAACAGGAGCGTCCTGAACAGGAGCATCCTGAAAGGAGCCGTCCAGAACAGGAGCGTCCTGAACAGAAGCGTCTGGAACAGTGAGGCGTCCAGAACAGCAGCGTCCGAACAGGAGCGTCCTGAACAGGGAAGCGTCCTGAACAGCGCTCCTGAACAGGAGCATCCTGAACAGAAGCGTCCCAGAACAGGACCGTTCCTGAGACAGGCAGCATCCTGACAGGAGCATCCAGAAACAGCAGCGTCCTGACATGAGCGTCCTGAACAGGAGCGTCCTGAAACATGAGCATCCTGAAACAGGAGCGTCCTGAAACAGGAGCGTCTCTGAACAGGAAGCATCTGAACAGGAACGTCCAGAAACAGGACCGTCCTGAACAGCAGCGTCCTGAACAGGAGCGTCCTGAACAGGAGCATCCAGAACAGGAGCGTCCTGAACAGCAGCCGTCCTGAACAGGCAGCATCCCTGAACAGGAGGCATCCTGGAACAGGAACGTCCTGAACAGGACCGTTCCTGAACAGCAGCGTCCTGAACAGGAGCGTTCCTGAACAGGAGCATCCAGAACAGCAGCGTCCTTGAACAGGAGTGTCCTGAACAGGAGCGTACCAGAACTAGGACCGTCCTGAAACAGCCAGCGTCCTGAAACAGGAGCGTCCTGAACAGGAGCATCCAGAACAGCAGCGTCCTGACAGGAGTGTCCTGAACAGGAGCGTCCTGAAACAGGACGGTCCTGAACAGGAGCGTCCCAGAACAGCAGCGTCTCTGAACAGGAGCGTCCTGAACGGAGCTCCTGAACAGGAGCCGTCTGAACAGGACGTCCAGACGAGGCAGCGTCCTGACAGGAGCATCCTTGAACAAGAGCGTCCAGGAACAGGAGGTCTAGCCTGGAACAGGAGCGTCCTGAACAGGAGCGTCCTGAACAGCAGCGTCCTGAACAGCGCATCCTGAACGGAGCATCCTGAACAGGAACGTCCAGACAGGACCGTCCTGAACAGCGCGCCTGAACAGGAGGTCCTGAACAGGAGCATCCAGAAACAGCAGCGTCTGAACAGGAGTGTCCTGACAGGAGCGTCCAGAACAGGACCGTCCTGGAACAGCAGCGTCCTGACAGGGCGTCTCTGACCAGGAGCATTCCAGAACAAGCAAAGCGTCCTGAACAGAGTGTCCCTGAACAGGGCGTCCTGAACAGGAGCATCCTGAACAGGAGCGTCCAGAACAGGAGCGTCCTGAACAGGAGCGTCTGAACAGGAGCGTCCTGAACAGCAGCGTCCTGAACAGGCAGCATTCCTGAAAGGAGCATCCTACAGGAACGTCCAGAACAGGACCTTCGCTGAACAGCAGCGTCCTGAAAGGAGCGTCCTAACAGGAGCATCAAACAGCAGCGTCCTGAACAGGAGTGTCCTGAACAGCAGCGTCCTGAACAGGAGCGTCCTGAACAGGAGGCATCCAGAAACAGCAGCGTCCTGAACAGGAGTGTCCTGAAAGTAGCATCCTGAAAAGCAGCGTCCAGACAGGTAGCATCTCTGAACAGGAGCATCCCTGAACAGGGAAGCGTCTGAACAGGAGCAATCCGAACAGGAGCGTCCAGAACAGGAGCGTCCTGGAACAGGAGCGTCCTGACAGCAGCGTCCTGAACAGCAGCATCCTGAACAGGGAGCATCCTGAACAGGAACGTCCAGAACAGGACCGTCCTGACAGCAGCGTCCTGAACAGGAGCGTCACTGAACAGGAGCCATCCAGAACAGCAGCGTCCTGAACAGGAGGACTGTCCTAACGGAGCATCCTGAACAGGAGCATCCTGAAAAGCAGCGTCAGAACAGGGAGCATCCAGAAGAGGGAGCGGTTCCTAAACAGGAGCATCAAACAGAGCGTCCTGAAACAGGGCGTCCTGAACAGGAATCCAGAACGGAGAATCCTGAACAGGAGCGTCCTGAAAACAGGAGCGTCCTGACAGGAGCGTCCTGAAACATAGCTTTCCTGAACAGGACCGTCCTGAACAGCAGCGTCCTGCCACAGGAGCGTCCTGAACGGAGGCATCCTGAACAGGACCGATCCTGGAACAGTAGCGTCCAGAACAGGACCGTCCTGAACAGCAGCTTCCTGAACAGGAGCGTCCTTGAACAGGAGCATCCAGACAGCAGCGTCCTGAACAGTGAGTGTCGAACAGGAGCGTCCTGAACAGGAGCATTTCCTGAAACAGGAGCGTCCAGGTAACAGAGCGTCCTTGAAAAGGAGGCATCCTGAACCAGGACCGTCTGAACAGCAGCGTCCTGACAGGAAAGTCCAGAACAGAGAATCCTGAACAGGAGCTTTCCTGAACAGGATCGTTCCTGAACGACATCCTGACAGGACCGTCCTGAACAGGGAGCGTCCTGACAGAGCGTGCCTGAACAGAGCGTCCTGAACAGGAGGCGGTTCCAGGAACAGGAGCGTCGCTGAATAGGAGCGTCTCTGAACAGAGCGTCCTGAACAGGAGCGGCTGAACAGGAGCGGCCTGACAGGAGCGTCCTGACAGGAACGTCCTGAACAGGAGCGTCCTGAAAGGAGCGTCCTGAACAGGACGTCCTGACAGGAGCGTCCGAACAGGACGTCCTGAACAGGGCGTCCTGAACAGGAGCGTCCTGAAACAGGAGCATCCTGAAACAGGGGCATTCCTGCTTACAGCCAGCGTCCAGAAACAGGAGCATCCTGAACAGGACCGTCCTGAACAGCAGCGTCCTGAACAGAAAGTCCAAGAACAGGAGAATCTGAACAGGGAGCGTCCTGACAGGATTATCCCCTGAACCAGGGAGCATCCTGAACAGGACCGTTCCTGAACAGCAGCGTCCTGCACAGGAGCGTCCTGAACAGGGAGCATCCTGAAACAGGACCGTCCTGAACAGCAGGCGTTTTCCTGAACAGTGGAAAGTCCAGAAACAGGAGAATCCTTGAACAGGAGCGTCCTGCGGAACAGGAGCAAGTCCTGCGGAACAGGAGCATTCCTGAACAGGAGCATCCTGAACAGGAGCCGTCCTGCGGGGCGGACAAGGTAGCATCCTGAACATGAGCGCCTCTGAACAGTGAAGCGTTCACTAACTAGGAGCAGAGTTACCTCTGTTCAATAAGAAGTCTTCATTTGTATTTTATGGTTTCTTGTGTCTCACTCCCACTACAGTTTCCTTCTTCCATAGTCAGTCTAACATAGAAGACCCAGATGTCAAAACCTTTGCCACGTTGATGACACTAAATTTCTGCGGGCTTCACTCTCTATTTTTGGACTAATTCTTGCTGGCCACACTTGTGGTTTGCGGTTGGCTCAAGGTCGGTAGCTGTCTTCCAGAGGCTTCGTCTTTTTTGAGTAGTTTCTGCCCAGCGTTTTACCTGGGAAACAGAACTGGCATTTAAAGTGCAGTATCTAAAAGGGTGGTGGGCATTATTAATCCCAACGATGCCATTTATTCTCAATTGAAAGGGACTTTAAGCCAAAAAAGGTTATATTGTAAAGGCTCGTGGACCCAATCTTTAACTATTTTATTTTATTTCAAAAACAGATGATTTCACCCACATTAAGCCTCTTGCCGTTCATCTTGAAATGGGTGACATCAAAATTTTAAAATATCGTGATCGCACCTATCTGGGTTATGTTTAGATTTGACCTATGATGTGATGTGCGCTCTGGCTGTGTCAAGGCCAGAACAACCCACTTAGCAGAGAGTCAAGATGGAATGCTTCAGTAAGTGCATGTTGAAGAAAAATGCCAAAGGAATAAATTTGAACACTGTAAAGGAATAATTGTTGGCAAAACATTACAATATACTTGTTGGTAACTGCTATCAAGTTCTGAATTTGCAAAGCACGTGAGAATCGATAAATGTCTATATTACCGTGATGTATGTCATCCAGAACCTAGGAGCGTCTCTAAAAACAGGAGCGTCCTGAACAGGAGGAGTTCTGAACAGGAGCGGCTAACAGTGAGCATCCTGAACAAACGTCCAGAACAGGAGCTCCTGAACAGGAAGGCGTCGAAGCATAGCGTCCACGAACAGCAGCTCCTGAACAGGAGCGTTTCCTGAACAGGAGCGTCCTGACAGCAGCGTCCTGAACCAGGAGCGTCCTGAAACAGGAGCGTTCCTGAACAGACCAATCCTGAACAGGACCATCCTGAACAGGAGCGTCCTGAACAGGAGCGTCCTGAACAGGAGCGTCCAGAACAGGAGCGTCCTGAAGGAGCGCTGAACAGGAGCGTCAGACAGGAGCGTCTGAACAGGAGCGTCCTGAACAGGAGCGTCCAGAACAGGAGCGTCCTGAACAGGAGCGCACTGAACAGGAGCGGCCTGAACAGGAGCGTCCTGAACAGGAACGTCCTGAACAGGAGCGTCCTGAACAGGAGCGTCCTGAACAGGAGCGTCCTGAACAGGACGTCCTGAACAGGAGCGTCCTGAACAGGAGCGTCCTGAACAGGAGCATCCTGAACAGGAGCATCCTGAACAGCACGTCCAGAACAGGAGCATCCTGAACAGGACCGTCCTGAACAGCAGCGTCCTGAACAGGAAAGTCCAGAACAGGAGAATCCTGAACAGGAGCGTCCTGAACAGGATTATCCTGAACAGGAGCATCCTGAACAGGACCGTCCTGAACAGCAGCGTCCTGCACAGGAGCGTCCTGAAACAGGAGCATCCTGAACAGGACCGTCCTGAACAGCAGCGTCCTGAACAGGAAAGTCCAGAACAGGAGAATCCTGAACAGGAGCGTCCTGAACAGGACCGTCCTGAACAGCAGCGTCCTGAACAGGAGCGTCCTGAACAGGAGCGTCCTGAACAGGAGCGTCCTGAACAGCAGCGTCCTGAACATGAGCATCCTGAACAGGAGCATCCTGAAAAGCAGCGTCCAGAACAGGAGCATCCTGAACAGCAGCATCCAGAACAGGAGCGTCCTAAACAGGAGCATCCTGAACAGGAGCATCCTGAACAGGAGCGTCTTGAACAGGAGCATCCAGAACAGGAGCGTCCTAAACAGGAGCATCCAGAACAGGAGCGTCCTGAACAGGAGCGTCCAGAACAGGAGCGTCCTGAACAGGAGCGTCCTGAACAGGAGCGTCCAGAACAGGAGCGTCCTGAACAGAGCAGCCTGACAGGAGCAGCCTGAACAGGAGCGTCCTGACAGAAACGTCCTGAACAGGAGCGTCCTGAACAGGAGCATCCAGAACAGGAGCGTCCTAAAACAGTGAGCGTCCTGACAGGAGCGTTCTGAACAGGAGCGTCCTGAACAGGAGCATCCTGAACAGGAGCGTCCAGAACAGGAGCGTCCTGAACAGAAGCGTCCTGAACATGAGCGTCCAGAACAGCAGCGTCCTGAACAGGAGCGTCCTGAACAGGAGCGTCCTGAACAGGCAGCGTCCTGAACAGGAGCATCCTGAACAGGAGCGTCCAGAACAGGACCGTCCTGAACAAGCAGCATCCTGAACAGGAGCATCCAGAACAGCAGCGTCTCTGAACATGAGCGTCCTGAACAGGAGCGTCCTGAACAGGAGCCATCCTGAACAGGAGCGTCCTGAACAGGAGCGTCCAGAACAGCAGCGTCCTGAACAGGAGCATCCTGAACAGGAGCGTCCAGAACAGGAGCGTCCTGAACAGGAGCGTCCTGAACAGGAGCGTCCTGAACAGCAGCGTCCTGAACAGCAGCATCCTGAACAGGAGCATCCTGAACAGGAACGTCCTGAACAGGACCGTCCTGAACAGGCAGCGTCCTGAAACAGGAGCGTCCTGAACAGGAGCATCCAGAACAGCAGCGTCCTGAACAGGAGTGTCCTGAACAGGAGCGTCCAGAACAGGACCGTCCTGAACAGCAGCGTCCTGAACAGGAGCGTCCTGAACAGGAGCATCCAGAACAGCAGCGTCCTGAACAGGAGTGTCCTGAACAGGGAGCTCCCTGAACAGGAGCGTCCTGAACAGGAGCGTCCAGAACAGCAGCGTCCTGAACAGGAGCGTCCTGAACAGGAGCATCCTGAACAGGAGCGTCCTGAACAGGAGCGTCCAGAACAGCAGCGTCCTGAACAGGAGCATCCTGAACAGGAGCGTCCAGAACAGGAGCGTCCTGAACAGGAGCGTCCTGAACAGGAGCGTCCTGAACAGCAGCGTCCTGAACAGCAGCATCCTGAACAGGAGCATCCTGAACAGGAACGTCCAGAACAGGACCGTCCCTGAACAGCAGCGTCCTGAACAGGAGCGTCCTGAACAGGAGCATCCAGAACAGCAGCGTCCTGAACAGGAGTGTCCTGAACAGGAGCGTCCAGAACAGGACCGTCCTGAACAGCAGCGTCCTGAACAGGAGCGTCCTGAACAGGAGCATCCAGAACAGCAGCGTCCTGAACAGGAGGCTGAACAGGAGCGTCCTGAACAGGTGTCCTGAACAGGAGCGTCCTGACAGGAGATCCGAACAGGAGCGTCCAAACAGGAGCGTCCTGAACAGGAGCGTCCTGAACAGGAGCGTCCTGAACAGCAGCGTCCTGAACAGCAGCATCCTGAACAGGAGGATCCCTGAACAGGAACGTCCAGAACAGGACCGTCCTGAACAGCAGCGTCCTGAACAGGAGCGTCCTGAACAGGAGCATCCAGAACAGCAGCGTCCTGAACAGGAGTGTCCTGAACAGCAGCGTCCTGAACAGGAGCGTCCTGAACAGGAGCATCCAGAACAGCAGCGTCCTGAACAGGAGTGTCCTGAACAGGAGCATCCTGAAAAGCAGCGTCCAGAACAGGAGCATCCTGAACAGGAGCATCCTGAACAGGAGCGTCTTGAACAGGAGCATCCAGAACAGGAGCGTCCAGAACAGGAGCGTCCTGAACAGGAGCGTCCTGAACAGCAGCGTCCTGAACAGCGCATCCTGAACAGGGGAGGAACGTCCAGAACAGGACCGTCCTGAACAGCAGCGTCCTGAACAGGAGCGTCCTGAACAGGAGCATCCAGAACAGCAGCGTCCTGAACAGGACTGTCCTGAACAGGAGCATCCTGAACAGGAGCATCCTGAAAAGCAGCGTCCAGAACAGGAGCATCCAGAAGAGGAGCGTCCTAAACAGGAGCATCCAGAACAGGAGCGTCCTGAACAGGAGCGTCCTGAACAGGAAAGTCCAGAACAGGAGAATCCTGAACAGGAGCGTCCTGAACAGGAGCGTCCTGAACAGGAGCGTCCTGAACAGGAGCTTCCTGAACAGGACCGTCCTGAACAGCAGCGTCCTGCACAGGAGCGTCCTGAACAGGAGCATCCTGAACAGACCGTCCTGAACAGGAGCGTCCAGAACAGGACCGTCCTGAACAGCAGCGTCCTGAACAGGAGCGTCCTGAACAGGAGCATCCAGAACAGCAGCGTCCTGAACAGGAGTGTCCTGAACAGGAGCGTCCTGAACAGGAGCATCCTGAACAGGAGCGTCCAGAACAGGAGCGTCCTGAACAGGAGCGTCCTGAACAGGAGCGTCCTGAACAGCAGCGTCCTGAACAGCAGCATCCTGAACAGGAGCATCCTGAACAGGAACGTCCAGAACAGGACCGTCCTGAACAGCAGCGTCCTGAACAGGAGCGTCCTGAACAGGAGCATCCAGAACAGCAGCGTCCTGAACAGGAGTGTCCTGAACAGCAGCGTCCTGAACAGGAGCGTCCTGAACAGGAGCATCCAGAACAGCAGCGTCCTGAACAGGAGTGTCCTGAACAGGAGCATCCTGAAAAGCAGCGTCCAGAACAGGAGCATCCTGAACAGGAGCATCCTGAACAGGAGCGTCTTGAACAGGAGCATCCAGAACAGGAGCGTCCAGAACAGGAGCGTCCTGAACAGGAGCGTCCTGAACAGCAGCGTCCTGAACAGCAGCATCCTGAACAGGAGCATCCTGAACAGGAACGTCCAGAACAGGACCGTCCTGAACAGCAGCGTCCTGAACAGGAGCGTCCTGAACAGGAGCATCCAGAACAGCAGCGTCCTGAACAGGACTGTCCTGAACAGGAGCATCCTGAACAGGAGCATCCTGAAAAGCAGCGTCCAGAACAGGAGCATCCAGAAGAGGAGCGTCCTAAACAGGAGCATCCAGAACAGGAGCGTCCTGAACAGGAGCGTCCTGAACAGGAAAGTCCAGAACAGGAGAATCCTGAACAGGAGCGTCCTGAACAGGAGCGTCCTGAACAGGAGCGTCCTGAACAGGAGCTTCCTGAACAGGACCGTCCTGAACAGCAGCGTCCTGCACAGGAGCGTCCTGAACAGGAGCATCCTGAACAGGACCGTCCTGAACAGCAGCGTCCTGAACAGGAAAGTCCAGAACAGGAGAATCCTGAACAGGAGCGTCCTGAACAGGAGTCCTGAACAGGAGCGTCCTGAACAGGACCATCCTGAACAGGACCATCCTGAACAGGAGCGTCCTGAACAGGAGCGTCCTGAACAGGAGCGTCCTGAACAGGAGCGTCCTGAACAGGAGCGTCCAGAACAGGAGCGTCCTGAATAGGAGCGTCCTGAACAGGAGCGTCCAGAACAGGAGCGTCCTGAACAGGAGCGTCCTGAACAGGAGCGTCCAGAACAGGAGCGTCCTGAACAGGAGCGGCCTGAACAGGAGCGGCCTGAACAGGAGCGGCCTGAACAGGAGCGTCCTGAACAGGAACGTCCTGAACAGGAGCGTCCTGAACAGGAGCGTCCTGAACAGGAGCGTCCTGAACAGGAGCGTCCTGAACAGGAGCGTCCTGAACAGGAGCGTCCTGAACAGGAGCGTCCTGAACAGGAGCATCCTGAACAGGAGCATCCTGAACAGCAGCGTCCAGAACAGGAGCATCCTGAACAGGACCGTCCTGAACAGCAGCGTCCTGACAGGAAAGTCCAGAACAGGAGAATCCTGAACAGGAGCGTCCTGAACAGGATTATCCTGAACAGGAGCATCCTGAACAGGACCGTCCTGAACAGCAGCGTCCTGCACAGGAGCGTCCTGAACAGGAGCATCCTGAACAGGACCGTCCTGAACAGGAAAGTCCAGAACAGGAGAATCCTGAACAGGAGCGTCCTGAACAGGACCGTCCTGAACAGCAGCGTCCTGCACAGGAGCGTCCTGAACAGGAGCATCCTGAACAGGACCGTCCTGAACAGCAGCGTCCTGAACAGGAAAGTCCAGAACAGGAGAATCCTGAACAGGAGCGTCCTGAACAGGAGCGTCCTGAACAGGAGCGTCCTGAACAGGAGAATCCTGAACAGGAGCATCCTGAACAGGACCGTCCTGAACAGCAGTGTCCTGAACAGGAGCGTCCTGAACAGGAGCGTCCTGAACAGGAGCGTCCTGAACAGGACCGTCCTGAACAGGAGCATCCTGAACAGGAGCACCTTGAACAGGAGCGTCCTGAACAGGAAAGTCCAGAACAGGAGAATCCTGAACAGGAGCGTCCTGCGGAACAGGAGCGTCCTGCGGAACAGGAGCATCCTGAACAGGAGCATCCTGAACAGGAGCGTCCTGGGGAACAGGAGCATCCTGAACATGAGCGCCCTGAACAGGAGCGTCCTGAACAGGAGCAGAGTTTACCTCTGTCATAAGAAGGTCTTCCTTTGTATTTTATGGTTCTTGTGTCTCACTCCCACTACAGTTTCTTCTTCCATAGTCAGTCGAACATAGAAGACCCAGATGTCAAACCCTTTGTCCACGTTGATGACACTAAATTCTGCGGGCTTCACTCTCTATTTGGGGACTAATTCTTGCTGGCACACTATGTGGTTAGCGGTTGGCTCAAAGGTCGGTAGCTGTCTCCAGAGCTTCGTCTTTTTTGAGTAGTTTCTGCCCAGCGTTTTACCTGGGAAACAGAAACTGGCATAAAGTGCAGTATCTAAAAGGGTGGTGGCATTATTTAATCCCAACGATGCCATTATTCTCAATTGAAAGGACTTTAAGCCAAAAGGTTTATATGGTAAAGGTGTGGAACCCAATCTTTAACTATTTGGTTATTTATTTCAAAAACAGTGATTCACCCACATAAGCCTCTGCCGTTCATCTGAAATGGTGACATCAAATTTTAAAATATCGTGATCGCAACCTACTGGGTTATGTTTAGATTGACCTATGGAAGTGATGTGCGCTCTGGCTGTGGTCAAGGCCAGAACAACCACTTAGCAGAGAGTCAAGAGTGGAAATGCTTCAGTAAGTGCATGTGAAGAAAAATGCAAAGTGAATAAATTTGAACACTGTAAAGAATAATTGTGCAAACAGTACAAAATACTGTTGGAAACTGCATATCAAGTCTGAATTGCAAAGCCACGTGAGATTCGATAAATGTTATATTACCGGTATGTATAACTGCCATAGTGGAGGTGATTGAAATGAAAATGAAGAAATTTAAATACAGAAAAAGCATGTGGAAAGTTGAACAGAAGCGTCCTCTGTGTGCACCTGCTAAAGCCCCTTGGTTTTTCCCTGCTGTTTGATTTACCTCATCTATATTGTGCCTTATCGGAGCTGGTGCTGCATGAAGGAGTTATCTGTGGAGGCTGGCACATTCTGATAGCAGTCCACTTAGCCTGGGTAAATAGGACTGAACTCAACTGAGACTATTTAAACACTCTAAATGTAATGAGATTAAAGGTGGCCAAACAGATGCCGAGTTGGGGCTGGTGTGGGCACTTTTTGTTCTGGCTAAATAATGAGGGAAATGACAGAAATACTTTGCTACTTTAGTTTGTGTAGAGTGAGGTGTGGTGTTTCTTTGCTTAATTACAATATTTGTTTTACAGTAAAGTTTACCACCTTATGTAGAAATTATGTATTAGATTGAGGGTTAGCTCTGAGCCGCTGTGGCTATTTACATAAACATTCACTAATGGTTTCATCTCACAAGAATCAGGAGAACAATCTAATTTCACCACAAAATAAAGGGGTGTTTTTTTTGGTTGTGATTTGACGAAAGTATATTTCAATGTACAGCATAATGTCTACCTGAAAAGGAGCCATTCTATACATTTTAGAACCTCCCGCCACATGAACAACTTTTTCCCTCAGATCAGACTCATAAACAGTAAATAACCTGCCATTCGCACTGTATATTTGCACTACATTTTTATTCACCTCACATCTGCTGCTTTTTGTACATTTGTTTCATGTGATCTGTCCGGTCTAAAATACATTACACCAATAAGGATGTCCAATGTTAATGCAGCAAATGGTATATTTTCAGGCAATTACTCAATGTGTGTGCTGTGATGGTGGCATTCTTGGTTTACGATGTTATACAAAACATTAACCTCGGCTTTGACTCTGTAAGTAGGATACCCCACAGAACCCGAGTCCCTGTAGCATCATGTGTGGCACAATGTCACGAAACACAAGCAGCAGAGACACTGAGAGGACAGATCCCCGCTTTAGCCTGTGGTTGTTTTGATGCCACGGCGCCCTCTGACCTATAAACTCAAACACACAGGGGGGGTGAGAGGATGAACCTCAGGACACGTTTCCGCTTGGACGCTCCCACACACACAGGACACTTGAGGCCCGCTCTGCCCATAGGCCCGAGTGGACCGTCCCGCGGAGGAGGAGGGCGCCCTGAGCCTAACACTGTGTGGCAGCACGACCTAGAGACAGATGTTCCCTGCCACTGGCTCCACTCTGAGGAGATGCTATCAGGAGCAGTTCATGCATTTGTGGAGAAAGAAAGAGGCCAATGGGAGAAAGTGTGTGAATGAGGATGTGTTGGAGGAAGGGGAGGGGGCTGTAAAAGGAGAAATAAATCAAGTCAAAGCAATTCGAGGCAATGGCTGCTGCAGTGTCATTAGGAATCCCGTCACGCAGCGCTCCTGTGAGCAGCCGGCAGACGCAGGTTGACAGCAGGCCAAAGAGGAATTTTAATTTTTCCCTCGTCTCACCGCTACCGCCTCGCCTCCTTCTCCCAAACACTGGCCCATATACGCCTCAAGAGCTAGGCTCATCCCAAATCCTGCTGGATGGATCCCTGCATTAATAAAACCACCAGCAGAAATCCTCCACCTGGATGAGAGAAAATTGTCAAATTTTCACACTTTGTTAGAATTCATGTATATTTGGAGAGAGTTTTCTTTATTCACATGTATATGCTCCTTAGAAACTTTATGTTCAAAGTTTACTATACAGAAGTCTGAGTGAAGTACATGGAAACATGACTGTCATGAATAAAAAATGTATTTTATATGCTAGAAGTGATCTTTGTTGGTGCAGCTGATAGAGGATTGGTTGCTGGCAAACTCGTACATGGAACTGTTCTAGCATTGTGGGTTCAAGGCCCTTTTCTGACAACTTGCCAATGTCTTCAGCTAGTTTTCGGAAATGAGCCCTGCTTTCCACCCCCTTTCACCCTGTGTTGTCCTTCCCCACAAAGCCTACAAGTAAAAGAAAAAGAAAAGTAAAGAAGGATTTGTTATTTTACACACATTTAACCTATAATAATATTGCATTTTACAGTAGTTAATGTAATGTGATGGAAATAGCGTAGCATCCAGGGACAACTGCATTATGCAGCCACAATTCCACATTAGAACTAAGAAAACACATATTTCTTGGAAAATGTGCGGTCTCTGTACTGGGTTAGGGGAAGAGTAATGATTTTATCATATTAATTTGAAATAAATTGGTACGTTTTCCGTTTCCATGTAATTACACTTTAGGTTATTATTACTATGTTATTAAGTTAAATCCACTGTGTGTTTATGTTTTGCCTACAGCGTTACTACTATTTACAATATTGCTCTTTCAACCTCTCCCTGAAAAAATACATAGACCTTCTACACTAAAGACAGAGAAACAAAGTACTAATCAGATCATACGGAAAGTTAGATCCTATTCCTATTCCTATTGACTGTACATAAAATAAGTCTAGAGATTTTAAATGTCCCCGTGCAGTCACCACCAACGAACATCAGACAAATTGGGAGTGTCGGTAAAACCATTTAACTGGTCTCAGACATATCAATGTATTTTCATGATTTTAATTGCCCCTTACATTTTAATTCATGTTGATGTTTATACATAAATACAGCAGACATATTGAGCCATTGACATATATAGACAGTGTTGTTTACCCAGCTCTGTGAGAGGAGCAGCATGTTATAACACTGATGCTGCGGCGCTGCGGGCCTCAGTAATGCTGTACATTTCTCCTCTTAACTGCCACTTTAATGAGCACACAAAATGGCCTTCGTTGAATAATTAATATGCGGGTCCATTAACAAGGCATTAGAATGCATTCTATCTCGTATTGATTTTCGCCATGTCTTTCTTGCTGAAAACTTTTACTCGGTGCGTAGACCACTCTGTGTCCAGCACTGGCGAGGGTGAAATATGGCCGCTGCTGTTTAAATGTCAGCTTTGTAATTACACGTGGAGCCGCTGTCGGGCTATCCCAGGACCATAGGGGCTGATTTATGGTCCTGTGCTGATCGCCCCACAGACACATACAGACAAATGCACTCACAGCGAAGACGTCTCTCACACAAACAAACAATATAAAGCTTTTAATAACAGCACAGTCTATAATGTAGTAGTGTATACGTCAAGTGTGAATAGAAAAGCCACATGAGATTTGGTGAAGGCATTGGTAATAATAGGAATTACTCAGATTCAATTCCTCTTGGGCACGATGAAGTTTACCTTAATAAAGGACCTTTGGATCAAATATACATTTCACAAAACAATGAATCCTACTGTATAATGTGAGTAAAACGTCTTCAAATTTAAAGAGAAGATTAAAGCACACTCATTAAAAATCTTCAGAATCCAAATGTTGATGCAGTCATGCTCATGCAGCAACTTCAATCAATGTTTAAGTCTTTTTTTAATTTATTTTTTTACCAGCATTTAACTAGACTGATCCCAGCCACCAACGGTTCACACTGCTGTTGTGTCCTTTTGAAAGACACTTAACCAACCTCGCTTGACGGTATCCGGCTTAAGTCCCACTGAGGATTGATTATAATCATTCACTAAATGTAAGAATCATGAGTTCCCTTCCCTTCAGGAACATTTCTTTATCCCTGTACCTTTTTGCTCAGCGGTCTTACACATTCCTTCGGCTTGTGGGACCCTCTGGTTCGATACCGCCTCCTCCCCAAGCACCCCGCCCATCAGTCAGATCCCGGGCTCAGATACCTGCTGGGAAAACCAATCTATATCTGGAGAGGGGAGAGGCGAGGGCAGATCAATGTGCAGATATTGATACAAGCAGCCATGCGAGCAGACTACACTCCGAAATTCATTCTCTCTCTCGCTCTCCTTTCGCCGAAAAAGATTAGGAATCGAGATGAACTGCTGAGTAAGGCGTGTGCGTAGGTGACACGCACAATGGAAGATATAGGAGATACAGGAGAGAGGCGAGGATTACCTCCGCCGAGCTCTGTAATAGCATTAGGAGGGAGGGGAGTGCGTCAATAATAAATACTGCCATTACAGCGCCGTGGACGGGTACAGCTTGACCCCCGCTGAGTGCCTGATCAGGTCCAAATTACAATGATGCTCTCACACTGCGACTTCAACAGGACGACAGCACCGTCTTGCATATAATACCGCACATTTATTTTCAGCTTTAGAGGTCTGATCCCATCTCGAGGCTCCCAGTTGGGGTCTAAGATTTTTAGCTCTTATTTTACTTACTTTTAAAGACCCCCTTGTGTCGGCTCTTCAAAGAGATGAGCTTTGACGTGCAGGTGTTTTATAGTATTTGTGGCTGTGATCATCCATCAAGCCGATCGATCACTCTCCCAGCAGCTTTTATTAATGGTCTTGTCAGGCGCGCGGCTCTCGGTGCAGCGGCTTGTCCAGAATGATAGATCATTAGCCAGTCTGCGTGCTATTTATTCTCTCATGACCTTGTCTCTCTCCATTGTTGAGTGGGCCGAGTTATGAGAGCTAGAACATGATAATTCACTATTGATCACAGCTTTTCTTTTTTTTTTTTTACCTTAACTAAAAAAGTTTGTGTGTGCGTCTGGGGCCCCTGCAGGATTACGTGAGCTTACTGCTTTATGGTCTGTGTAATATTGGGAAAGTTCAGCTCCTCAGAACTGTTTATTGAGGCTCGTACAATAAATACAATAGATTTGCACCGTCCGGTTTGAAACAGTTATCACGCCATGAGTAAAAAATGTTCACCCATCCATGTATGCAAACATGGTGGTTATGTCCTTGGACAATACACTTCACTCACCCATGTACTGTATGAGTGTAGCGTGCGAGGGAGTGATTGATGGTTGTTGGGGAGGCTCATGCTGCAGATTGGTAACAGGATTTCAGCCAATTTTCCCCAGGTCAGCTTAACACTGCCGAATATGGGCAGTGAATGAATAATAGTCCACTGAAGCGCATTGAGAAGTTTGTCAAAAACATTAAAAAATGAAAGTTTAATGGTGAAATGAGTAGCTTCACCTGTATGTCTTGGTAAAGCTCACAGAAACTAGCCTACATAATCTTAGCGAGGGATTCGACTAAAGAAAATGCTTCTTAAAAACGTAATCCAATAAAGAATGGCTTAAGCATTTCACCATACCACTGTACATTTTAGGCCACACAGTGTAATCCATACATAAAATGTTTATCACCACCTCTATTTGTTGTTAATTGTTATTACTCAGATAAATATTATCTTTCAGAATGATATCCTCGTAACTCCATTCAAGTAGCGAACACAGAGTAATAAACAGTAGCAGATACATCGAAATGCGAGCGACCATTACAAGAAATAGGTGTAGTGATGGAGATAAAGCCGCAGAAAGGTCATGTGAGAAAAAGGCAGTCAGCAGGAGCCTGGAGCCCTGAGGCTGAGGCAGTGAGTCGAACGCAGCAGAGGCAGAATAAACATGAGCTGCATGTAAACAACAACCTGCCGGGACCAGCATCTCTTACACGCACACCGCTCGCTCACCAAGGCCCGCTCCACTGGTGTGTGTGTGTGTGTGTGTGTGTGTGTGTGTGTGTGTGTGTGTGTGTCCCGGGGCGTCCCTGGGGCTCACGAACCTGCCTGTCACCCTCTCATCACTCCTCGCTCACCCCACTTACAACCGTAAAGCTTGTCATGTTGATCAAGTAGCCGCGAGCCTTTTGCAATTGTCAGAAGAGTGTGAATATTTGGCCGTATAATGTGCTGTAGTAGTCGTCATACAACAAGAAGCGCTCAGAAGTGCATGTTGTGAATACAGAAGGGGGTGGTGTACTGTGCCTGTGAGGTGGGTCGCTTCAGGTTGACCCGCTCATTATGGTCGTGTTCAAAGGATAAACTTTTTTTTTTCTCTTCTTTTTCAGAATCATTCATGATGGATGGCTTTCATGTTGGCGGAAGAGTGACAGGCAGCATCAGGGCCTGTGGAGAAGAGCGACCGGGCTGAGGCAACCGTCATTCATAATGCACACAGCCTCTCACTACAGCTCGCCAATACTGATTCGGAAACATATTTAAGAAAAAAGTATCATCTTTAACAGGAGAAATTCTGTATTGAAGACAAGCTCAGTAAATGATTATAGTGCATTCAACTCAACATGTAAGTGGCTTTGAGTTACCTGTTGCAAGGCCACTCAGCAGAGAAATACATTCAAGGACTTTGTGCTTGCTTGTTTTATGCTATTGTACATTTCTATGTTTAGGGCAACACGATCTGAAAACAAATTGCGTTATTCAATGACAGTGTTAATATTGCAATAACAATATTTCAATATTTTTCGAAACCATTTTACTAAATAATTTCAACATACACGTACCGTCCATCAAATATATACAAACATTGTAATCAGGGATAGTTTAAAAAAAAAATCACAATTTGTTAAAGAAAAAACACAAAATCAGGACCAAAACAAGGTTAAAAAGCAACAAAATTCAGTCAGAACACTTTGCTTCATGTAATATGGATAGTGCTTCCCCAAATATTCTAAAACAATCATTTGGCAATATATTGTGCAACCCTAGATCAATATAGTATATATTTTTGTGATTTATCTATTACTCAAGGTCAGGGTCAAGGTCAAGTTTGTTTATAAAGCACATTTAAAACAACATTGCTGCCCAAAGTGCTGTACACAAAAATACATATATATAAAATACACTATTTAAAATATATATATATATATATATATAAAGATGCAGAAAAACAAAATACAACACAAACAAATGCCAGCAAAAAGTCCTGCTCAGTTTTGGTTAAAAGACTTCTCAAACAAGTGGGTCTTCAACATAGACTTAAAAATGTCTAAAGACTGTGCTGCCCTAATATTTAAGGGAAGACCATTCCCTTATTACTCAGATTCAACAGGTCAGTGAAATGATGCGTTGAGGAAAAACTGTTGCACCATAGTAGTCTGTTAAAAGTTGCAAAAATATGTGTTGTAAAACAGCGATCTTCATTGAAGCTCGCACTTCGTATGTGTGACTTGCCATCAGAGATGCAGCGTCACAGGTGGCTCTGTGAAACTGGTATATGATAACTCTGTAGGGAGGTGTGTACTGACGTGCAATTTACTACGCCCAATATTGTGGAAATAATTGCTCTTCTCATAAAGTAGGTAAAGTGTACTACTTTATTACAGAAAAGTCTACTTTATTACAGAAAGACAAAAAGCTGCATAAGCCATGTCTGACATCCAATAACTTCACTTGATTTGGGGCAAAGCTCATTTTGATTATTATATCTGTGAATGTACAACCTCTGTGGGCTGTTTAGCTGTGGATTAGCTTTCAACACCAGTTTGTTTCTTTTTTGTATTGTGGAAAATAAATCGGAAGTTTAATAAGTTTAACTCTAAATCATAGACACCTGTAGATGTAGACAGTGGACCTTGAAGTTTAGGGGGTACATGATGTCTAAGACAACACAAAAATGTATAAAAGTTTCCTTGATGTAAGGCGACCTCGAGTGCTTAGAAAGGAGCCAAACAAATCAAATGTATTATTACTATTATTAAAAATGTGAGGAATCCTAATTAGTTCCTTTGACTGCCAATGTTTGCATTAAAGGTGCATTATCCAACTTTTTATGTAGAAAAATAAAGTTGATATTTGTGCGTATTTGACCTTGTAGTGACCCAGCGGCTATGAGTGCTCAGCATGGCGCCTTTGCTTTCGATTTCACATGAAAAGTTTCAAAATGCACCTTTAACCTGATGAAAATACCTTACATCAAAAACTGCGTGATGTATCAGTTTCTTCTTTGCCTGGGAATTCCAGACTCACCGGTGTACCAGCGATTGAACGTGACTGTGGCGTAAACTGCATTCTGACGTGGAGCAAACGCGAAGGGCTGACGTGTACTGCTGACGTGTTATTGGTGGTTCCGGACTAATATTCAAACAGGATTAAAATCATAAAACTCATCTTCTGTTGTGTTTTCAAATGTGTTTTTTGGTCATTTACCGCAGATCGGGAATAACTCTCAGACCCCGTACTCCATCTGTGGACTGTTATTGAAGGAATTTCCACGTCCCAAGAATGACGCTGCTCATGAACAACATGTAACAGCAAATTAACTAATGTGATCGCACGGGACCATTTGAGTTTTCTTGAACAGCGAATGAGGGCGTGGTGGCCATACTATAACAATAACCCCTTAAAACATCTCAAAACACAGTCTCAAAAGAGTCCCTTATCACCCCCTGCGGCTGCACCCATGGGTCCAATAAGCAGCCGTCTACAGACAACCTCTCCTCCATGCTCCAGCAGTTACAGGACGACAGCGCTGGAGACTCAGCCAGGAGGCAGAAGAGGTGGTGGTTCAAGGGCACGAGGACTCAAGAAGTGAGGAATAGCCCCATTACCCCAGTACTTCATAGACTTCACTGTAAGCTGTATACTGTTCACTAACAGAGGTGGATAGGGTCAAACAAAGAAAGCAGCAATCAGTATGAAACCTTCAGTATGCTGCTTGCACCAGTAATAACATTGTGTTGTGTGAATAAACATAAATGCAATATAAAAATTATACTATGTTTTTCAGAGGGAGTAAATGTATTTGAGTAACTATTTGAAGTGTTAGGTTAAACAAATTGTCTATCCGTCCTCTGTTCATTAGGAGTAAATGCCCAGTCAGGCTAATTACCCAAGATATCAAATTAGAAACCTTTTTGTGTTACCGTTGCCTTAATCTCACGTGCTCCGTCTTCTTCCATGTGTGTTGACCTGCACACAGGCTTAAGTGCATACGCCCCAATGGTCCTGCCCTTGGCCCTTTCTCTCCCCCGTCCTGGTGTGGGTGGGTTGGGTGTGTGGGGGTCCGGGGCACTGGAGCTGTCCTTTGGTGCTCCTGTAGCCTTGCCTGCTCATCCATCCTCGGCTGCCAACCCACAGATCGATAGCTCTGCTCTCTTAATCAGGTCTCTGGTGACTGTGGGCGGACCACAGCGAGTGTTTGTGTGGACAGGAGCTGAAGGTTGCACTTTGCTTTTTTTATGTGTTATCTTACTGTTTATTTCAGATTTCTTTCAATTTGGACTTCTGTCATTGGAGAACACACACACACAATGCTTTAGGCAGCATTGGTTTGTTGGCAAAGTATGTAATTAAGCCATCAAATGTATTTATATTTATTCAAGAAGTTTTTAACATGTCACTTTTCAAAGATACTGACGTCAGCCACTAGTAATCTGCTACGTTTAAGTGGTTACGTTTTTGTTGACTTAACTTTTGTGGCCCTTCAGTGGATAGAAATGTTAGCCTTAAGTCCCTGATATTTTTTCTCACTTAAGTCAAGCATTTTTAGTCAATAAAAAAGCACCAGCTTAAAAATCAAAGTGAAACTTTTATTGTGTCAAAGGGGGACTCAGTTTGAAAGTACAGAACACATTGTAGGAAAAATTATAAAAATAAACCATAATTTAATGTCACGTCTGTGAATTGCTCCTACTAATTACAATAAATACAATATAAAACAACCATTGTATGGAGCCAAAAACAAAGTGCAATCATTTTAATGAGTGAAATCAAAAGCCATCCTTGTAATTCTGCTGCTCTATATTTTTTGTTGTACTCTCTTACTCTCTCAGTTGGCAGCGGTCCAGGGCTCATTGAGGATAAGTCTACAGTGAAATTGTTCCTGGTGTAATCTATGTGACTTGTGAAATGAGAATGAGACAGAAGAGAGAGGTGAGAGGACGTGTGGAGCTGTGTGAGGCGTCCAGCTGTGGAGCTGTGCCTTGCTTCAGGCTCTTCACACCTGTGTAACTACAGCTGCACCCATATATGTATTCACCCCTCAAAGTCACTCCCGCGTCACTTTTTAAAGATTTTAAATCAACTAGCCTAAGCAAACAGCTTTTTAGAAAATGTACGGTAAATAGTGCATCAGAATGCAGGAAGAGTGGTTTTCTTTAACTCAATTATACACTTCGTTCTGAAACAAATTTTAAATGATCAAAAACATTTTATTTTTTTTGCGGTTGTATGACATTACAAAATTAGTGGTACAATCTGTATTAAAACTAATACAATTAATTGGTTGTCCAGTAACCAATAGAATGATCGTTCAATAACCCAGTGAATACTGTTACTGTTTCCCTGGCAACCAACTCCAACTTTAATCATTTTGGCCTAAGGTACATAATAATGAAAACAGTACAATTTATTCATCCAGAAAAATACTTTTCTCTGAAATAATGTATAAAGTACAAAATGAAATCACAGCATATTGAACGGACACCAGACGACTATACCAGGCTATCGACTAGAATAGCATGTAGTATCACGTTGGATTAGTGGACATGAAATGTTTTCTATACGATCAAAAAGGCACTTATTCAAACATGACCCTCCTATACATCGTTATAATGCTACTCCTGGATGGACAGCCAGGCAAACCAAACCATAAGGCTAACCACACAGCTGATTCCATTAAAAGCATGTGGTCAGGGGAAGAATTGTCGGAGCAAGTCCTTCTTGTTGACCTTGCCCATTTGGTTCCTGGGCATCTCCTCCACCAGCAGCAGGCCAGTGGGGATGGTGTAGGGCACCATGTGCTCCCTGGAAAACAAACCCAGCCCCACAGAGGTCAGATCAGTGGAAAAAACAAACAAACTGTGGGACCACATAGGCACAGACAATAAACTGAATGCAATGATGAGTGTGCACGTCCCGACAAAACATGCACACGCGCCCCAACAAAAAACAACACCACAAAACAATTTCAAAACAAAAGCTCGCCCTCTGGCAGAGCAGCACAGATAAGGAAAGCAATGTCCTTCATACAGTGCGCCGTGCCTAATATCCCATTCGCCTCCCAGACACTTTCCTTCATGAAACAATGTAATCTCCAATATGAAGAAAAAAAAAACAATACAGCGGCAAACAGAAGGCAAGGATAATTAAAAGTCTTTTATTTTTTCCATTTGGGGAGCTCAGTTGTTACGTCAAAGATTGGGGCCCAGGGCTTTTTTATTATCTTTAACCTAGTTTGTTTGTGTACGCGTGTGTGACTTCCTGCGTGAAGGCTATGGGTATAATGATTCATAGCGGCGGCTCCATCAAACACTCTTTTCAGCAGATGTCTCTCTGACTCAGTGAACAAGGCTACACTGCATATATTGTAACGTGCAACCAGTTTCCTCCATGGTAGCAGTGTTTTAATTAGGCCTACTTTAGTCGCTTAAACCTATAATACATATAATACATAAAAAATATATATATTCAAATTGCTTGGAAGTTTCATTGAAGACTTAGTAATGGTATTCGCGCAGTAATAGCATGGTAATAGAATGGAAATACGTGAATTATAACCCAAACCAGCATAAAGACAGTAAATTATTGGGAAACGTAGCTGCAAAACCCATGATTTGACCAGGTTCCTTGTATGTCATTGCTGTGCTGTAAAGAAAACTATGGCAGAGGATGGTATTATTAGACTAAATGAACATGGCATAGAAGACTGTGTTTGTTCAATGCAGTGACAGAGATTGAGAGTGACAGTTGAAGTCGGGGCACTGTGGAGTGAGCATCCATGCACTTGTTTATGTCTCATTTTATCTGCCTCTCTCTCCCCCTCAAATCATAGCTTCGGCAGTGGAGCGTGTTTGGGGACCGGCTGACCACTGGCTGCCCCCGTGGCTCCAAAGTCCTGGGTCATGCACAGCAAAGTCAGCTCTATAAACCACCACTGGACAAGCAGTAGGCCACAGCAGTAAAACCTAACCACCCCCACACCATATGGAGCCCACAGCTATGGCACTACACGCGTTACAGATAAATGATACAAGTGGGATGTGGAAGGAAAGCAGTGAGGACAAAACAGATGGCAGTGTGAAGGTGAAGGAAAAGGTGAAGATGAGAAAATCTAAATTTCTGTGAAAAAAGAAACAATAGTGTTAGAGTGCACATCTTTATATGTGAAGGGCTGTGTGCCACAAGCTGTCTACAGTAGAAAAACAAACTACTATGACATTTAAGAAGCACCATAAGTATATTAGACAGAGACGAGCTTTACAAGCTTTTTGTGAGGATTATACTGATGCAGAGAATAGAGCAGCAGAGTATATTTACTGCCAAAAGTTAAATATATAAGTTGCACCAGCCAAAAAATGTAAAATGAAGAGGAAAAAAACATATACATATAAGTTGCTCCGGAGTATAAGTCGCACCAGCCTTGGCATGGAGGCGGAACTGTATCGTTGACAAGCCTCTCCTGGCAGCACGTTGTTCAAGAACCCATTTGTGAACTCGTTCCTCTAGCTGTGACCATCTAGCTTTTAGCCACGATTAGCTGTTTTTGTTTTCTTCATTGCAGTAAGAGTAACCTTCACTTTTCGCCAGTCCCAAATATTATGTTATACAGGTATAACATAATATTGCCTTTAGAATTGCATGGTAGTGGTAGTCTCAGCAGGTAGTCTAGAGGTCTAGAGTCCCAGACAATTTACTGAATGTCTCTCCCCACTCTTTTACTCTGTGCTTCCTTATCTAACAAAAGCGATGGGTCAATCGATGTATCAAATTTATGTATAAAACACTTTAAGAATAGAGTTTATCATCAGTATATGTTAGAAACAATTATAGCAACAAATAACAACAGAATAATTGAGCATGAAAAGAAATGGAATGTCTGCTTACCCGAGTTAGAGATATAAATATTAGGTGTACTTGCTATGCCATTTGTTATGTCGTAAATGTTTTGCTAATTATATTGTATTTGTTTATGGATTTTGATTGGTATTAGTGACTTTATTTTATTTCTTATTTTCTATGTTATTATTTTCTTTTGCTTTGTGCTTCTTTTTTTGTCTATAGTCTGTGTTCAAAATATTAAGAATGTGTGGATGATTGTGGTTGTGATTGTGGTATGAATGCAAGAGGGAGTGGCTGGGTTTGGGTGGGGGGTTTTGAAGTTTGTCTCGTTATTTTATCTTGTAAAAAAAAAAAAAAAAAAAAAAAAAAAAAATAAATAAAAAGCGATGGGTCGAAAATATTTCAAAAAAGAGAGAAAAAGAATTGCCTAGTAGTTTTTTTTACACATTTAATTTGAATGACTTCAGTGAACTGAGCTGTTTTGGCATTAGAAGTCTTTACTCATGTATATATGAAGCAGTAACAAGGAACAGTCCAAACAATTAACTATTGTGGCCCTTGCTTTGTTATTGTTGTTGGTTTGGGAGGGATTTGCAGGTGATGAATTAGCTGTAAGTTATTCAGGTCACAGTCTCCACTGGTGGTACAAGTCCACCTGCTTCTGAAAAGCATTTTTAAAGGTGGCAGGTGGCCCAGTATTTAGAGGCATCATCCTTACTGGGTGTTCAGAACATATACAACTCGGCACCCGCTTTCAGGAGATGCTAAGGGAGAAGTCTTAAACAGAGACAAAAAGCCTGGCCCGCCTGTGAATAATGAGAAAAAGCAGTGTCAAGAAAAAAATATGAACTTTACCTTCCCCAAGTCTTCAATTCCGATAAAGTCAGATTCTTTCCTTTCTTGAGCTGCACCACGGCAGTAACCTTTGACCCCAGATGGCATCAGGAGCCCCGATCACTGCCACATCTGGGTGGACAAATGACACAGTTAGAACCGATCTTAATCAGTGTAAACATCCAGTGCCTCAGAATATTCTTGCCTGACAGCTGTTTACTCTGTTTGGAATGACTTTACACGTCTATTTTCCTTTTATTGAACCAGATCTTAATATTTCTGTTCAATCAAAGAGTGAATTTATCCTTAGAGGGACAATAATGTAGTCATCCAGATAATTTTTTTTTTTTTTTTTTTTGCTGTAGTTACCAATGATGTCCGGGTGAGCCAATAGGTGGCGCTCTACATCAAGTGCGCTGATCTTGTAGCCTCCACTTTTAATGATGTCTATGCTGGTCCGGCCCATAATCCAGTAAGCGCCATCTTTGAAGACCGCTGTGTCACCTTCAGAACAGAATATATTTAAATTGTCTTCATTGTGGCCATTTCCTTGGTCTTTACGAAAGGTTACATAAAAATCCAACCAACAAGGCAGGATAAGTACAGACTTTTCCTGTCTTTGACAAGTAAAAAAGAAAAGAAGAATTTGCAGGAAGTAATAATCAATTTCAGACAATACACTATTTTTATCCAAATCTATTAATCTAACAGAGTCCCGGTCTAGACTGTAAGTACATGGACGGTTACTAATGTTTTATTCTCCTCACACGCGCTGGAGTCAGGGAGCAGTGGATGGATGATTGCAAGATCCCCAGCCCCCTACACTTACAGTGGAGGGGCGGACAGGTGCGGGACGGGCGGAGGTAGAGGGGTAAGTGAGGGGAGGGGGGATACAGGAGTGTGGGACATGGGGCTCAGCTGGCCCGGGGTACGATGAGCTCAGGAAATGGGTCACTATGGATGAGTGGAGAGAGACGGAGAGAGACGGCGCAAAAATGGACAGAGGAGGGAGAAGCAGGAAGGCGTCTTTTAGGGTTATTACAGGTGCCATGACCACATCTGCGACCAAGTAAAAAAAAAGAAGAAGAAGCTAAAATCAAATAAAAAAGAAGAGATGTGCGAGATGAGGAACTGCACTCAAAGGGGAAAGGATCAGGGACAAGGACAAGGGTGACGCAGTGGCGAAAGGATTTGGTCTGAAAGGTAATGTTTTTAGGATGCTCTTAATAAAGGCACTACTGCTGAACTAGAGTTGCCTTAAGCTGCATATGAGGACACGAGCACAAGATTCACCATGTGTCTCATTCTTCTTTGGGAAGCTGAGAATCTCCAGAATTCAGTCACTGAGCTTTAACTACTGGAGGACTGTACTATAACACGAATGAGAACTTGATTTAGGACAAGTGCTAGGATTGCGGAAAGAGTACTTTCATGTTAATTTCCAAACTGGAGAGTCATTGGGTCTGGAAACACCGAGTGAGGGGCTCATCCTGCTTTCCGCTGGAATAATTGTCTTGTCATAAACAACTTTTACATCACATGAAATGTATTTGTAATTGTGAATAAATCAAATTTACAGTTGCTATGAGTAACATTATTACAAATGGACACCTCATATCTGGGCACACAGATGGTTAATGTGTATGAAATATTTACAAAAAAAGTCTTCCTACCTCCCTGATGTATTCGATGCTATGAAAGCTTTTGTTCATTTGTTTTTGAAAAGTGGATTTCTCGGCTGACAGTGCGTAGAGAAAGAAAGGTTTTGTTACTAAATTAAGAAAATACTCAAAGAACAGAGGCACAAAGCGTGACAGCTCCAGAGTTGTTTATGAACAAGCTTATTCTAAATATAATTATTTTTCCTTAGAGGTTTCAAAGTTAAAAGCAGGTGAGTGAGTTGTCAAGTTGCCAAATACTGAAATAAAATGAGTACAAGAATTTAGAAGCAAATGCAAGTCAACTCTTTTGGAGAAACCACATAATGAAGCTGTGAATTCCTTTTCCATATGTAACGTAGTGTAAACATGTTCCTGTGCGTCCTTAGTTTAGTTTAATTTCCTTATTCTTTAAGGTATGGGCAGAAAATTAAACTAAACTGAATTTGCAACGTGCAGATAAGAAAAAAGACAAAGTGTCTGAGGACAAATCTTTCACCAAAACATCATATAAATAAAATAAAAACAATAGTGTTTCTGAAGAGACACATTCTGTTGATGGCCTCTTTTTACTGCCCTCTTCTCTTTATCTTCTCCTCCATCATATAATCCCATTTATTCACTACTCTGCCTCAACCATCCATCTCCTCTGCACTTTCTCAGACTCCAGCTCCAATACAAAACCACTTTGACTTCCATATTTTTCACTAACTCGTTCATTCAGTATTGAGGGTCTGTGGAGCATCGCTCCTTGCATCTCCACTTCCTCTGCTCCACCTCTCTTCCTGTCTGCTCTAGCCTCTGCCTCTATGCCTCAGCATCAATAGAGAGCCCATCTGTTCCCATACATCACGCACTTCATTTCAGTTTATTAGCTGGGATAAATCATAAATATTTCATTATACATCACGGGCGGCTGTCGCCTGCACACCCACAATTTATCACTGCTGCCCTCTCTGCCGTCTTGCCACGCTGGCTATAAGCTTTCCAGTCTATTAAACAAGATTGATACAGTGTGTAAATTTAGATATTGGGAATTTCTTCACAGACCACTGCTCCACACTGATAGGGCAGGGTAATGGAGAGAGGAGGGAGGGCTAAGGAGAGCTGAGTGAAGGATAGAGTTTGGTTGGGTGTTAACACCACTAATGCAGCATTCACAGTGAGGCCAGACAGCAAACAGATGTCATTTAGAGAAAACAGAAATGTCTCTGCAAAGAGAAACAAATGACTTTTACAAACTGGTACTAGGGATGTGTGCAAATCTTTGCAGCACTGAATAATGAGAATGATCACAAAAGTAGCACTATTCTCCATGGAGAGGGATAGATACTTAGGACAATGTGTACATGTTCAGACCACCTTTTACCAAATCCTAAAGATTCCTTCAGTGGTTGAGGCAACACCAGTGCAGGTGTGTTTAGTTTAGCTTTTTTTCCCTTTGACAGAAATAATCAAAACCTGAGTACAATTAGCCAATGGCTTATGTTTAGGTGTAGTAAAAAGTACCCTGCATTAATAAGGCGACGTTTGACAAAAGGATTCTTCAGTGGAGTTTGACGCACTCTTTGACCTTGCCTGTTTGAGAGAGTGAAATAATGACGGCTACAACAACATGTTTGGAGAGAGGTGCAAGTGGGAATATGATGAAGAACAAAGTCTGATAAAAGGGAAGAGGGGTGAGATCGCTAACACGCACCATGTCAGAAAATTGCAGACACACAACACAAAAATGCACACATGAACACACAAACACGACTGCAGGCATCAGAGCCTCACTGCCATTATGTGTTATGGCGTCGGAGGCAGATATGGACGAATGGCTTTCTTAATTAAAACGATAAGAAGCCTAATTGCACTGGGCTTTCATCTCATTCCGAGGCATTAAAGAAAGTGAAGGCGCTCAGTGTGAAGGAAAAAAAAAAAAAACACATCGAGACTTAAACTGAGGAAGGATGGAGGACAGCGAAGTTTTATCACGTCTCTCTGAAAACAAGAAAAAGCAATGGCCCTGAAGAAACTTTTAGCGCCAGTGAACTAAAAAGACATCAAGATAAGACATTTTTACAGTAAATTTTCAGTTTGTTAAAGGCTTTTTTCAAAGTCAGTCAGAACAAGCCTGAATACTCCCAAGTCTGTTGATGTGTGCAATTTACAATAACTCAATGGCTCTTTATTTGTGCTGCTGTCAGATGTGTCTTAATCAGAGTTACTGTTATTTATGACAGCTTCCACCACGCTAACCAGCCACGTGTGAAGGCCTCTCAAATGTTAAGTTGCTGTAAGTAGAAAGAAGTGACATAATATTGATTAAAAAAAAACAAAACAAAAACACACACACGTCCAAAGTAGCAAAGGGTGGTGGTGTTGTTTCCTCTAATTGCAAGTAAATCCGTGTTTTTCCGTGTATGGGCATTGGTGCAGCCAGCAACCACTCATATTTGAATACATTATTGAACAAAACAATCAATCAAAATACAGTGTTCTCTTGGTGATCCCAAACCCAGATAAATATTACTTTGTACTTCTCAGTTGTCATGTCATTGCAGAGACAGATGATTTACAAAAAGCCTGGATGAGAAAATATGCAATAAACATTGCATTGCATCTGTTTGATGTGAATGTTTTCAAGTCACGCAGCTAAGATGAACTAAACATATTTGTCAGATCCAATTCTCAGAAAAAACCTTCCAACATTATAATACACACAAACATTAGTTTTGATTTATAGCCAGAACAGTGTAAGAATATTAAAACATACATGAGGATGTACATGAGGAACCTTATTGGGCTCATAATCAGATGGTAGAGCCATCGTCTTATAACTGTAAGGTTGGTGGTTCCGATCCCCATACTGCTGTTGTGTCCTAGGGTAAAGACACTTCATCCACTTTTTCTGTGTCAATATGGTATGAGAGCAAGTGCTTGGTCAGATGGGCCAATTGGCAGCCTCTACCCAAGGACAGCTCTGGCTACAATAGTAGCTTACCCCCACAGAGTATAGAGTGAATGAAAAAAGCAATTTAAAGCAGGTTCTCTTTTGCCAATGAGGCAATTCAAAATATGAAGCTAATTGTGTGATCGATAATGTAATTGTAATTGGATAAAGTTAATTCATACACAGCGGGGGTCGTGCATGCGACTGATACGTTTCTTTATGTAGCTTTATCATTGTTGTTTCGTAATTAACTCCTTTTTGGGAACAGTATACAGTACACGAGTTCAGTCATGTAATGTCTTAATGTAAATGCAATCTTGAAAATGGACATTTCTACCATGATTAGATACTGCTGTCGTTTCTTTGTTGTTTTGTTCCTTTTGCACTATGTTCCTTTGTACTACTGTGAAATGGGAATTTTTACCTTGTCCTTGTCCCTGATCCTTTCCCCTATTGATTTTGGAGATAGGCGCTCATAAGCTTTTTGGCTCGACCCACTCCTTTTGAGCAGAATGTTTACTGCTCAAATAAACAAATAAACTAAAAGCGTCTTTGAAGGTCTATAAAACACTAAAACCTTCACATATGAAAATAATTCTCTCCGTCCAAGTGGCCACCTCTCAAACAGTTATCTTACTGCAATTATCTTAATGCAATAGAGCTCTCCAGAGAACTACAAGAAACTAGCCACGCTACAACCATGTGCTTTGACCTCAGATTTCAATTTATCCACATGATTTCCTTCATCAATGATCTGTTTCTGTTATAAAAGTAATACTCTGTTTGTTTTCTTCAACCATTTAAACCCCTACAAGGACAGCCATTTCTTTGTCCGAATGCAAAGTGCAAAAACAAAATGTTCACCACTGGAGGTAACAATAAAAGGGCAGAGTGTGACATGTGACAAAGGCCAAAGCCAACTTCACAAAAACAGCTCATCGGCCAGCGGCGTGGCTGCCAGGGGTGTCAGCCGACCCCCAAAATGCACAAAAAAGTCTTGTTGGAGGTGACAGGAACCATCCATTAGCCTGTCAGAGCACCAGCGTTCTGAAGGTGAGAGAGAGAGACAAACACGGTGGATGCATTTGTAAGTGAATGTGACCTGGATGGGAGCGCAGTGCACTTGTTTTTGTACACAGCTCAGCCCTCGGGATGTCTGTGGTATTCAGCCTCCTGCAAACAGCAAAATGATGAATGCAGAAATGATAGCACCAGACTACAGTCTCACACTGAGACCAGTGCTGTGTGAATGAGATTGTGGCATTATGGATTATTCATTATTATGTGAGGAAAACATTAGCATAACAAACAAAAGAGAGATTAGACATAAACATTGTTTTAAATATTGCCTGTGTCTACTCGCTGTACTACTATATCACAGCAAAACTATTGTTATTCTGCTATGTTTTCCCTGCTCACTCACATGTTTTTCTATCGCTTCGTGTCAGGGAAGACATTGAATACAAGTTACATGTCCACAATAGTTTCCTCCATTGGCTGCAATGTACACTATATTTTGAACAACTGACTATACTTTGAATAGCATTTAATTCCACCTAAATGTTGTGTGATAATACACTGCCTGACAAAAATAATGCACCTGGATCTGGGGTTGCTTTGGTTGGCCAGGTCTACTGTATATTCGGCAACATTGTGGCCAAAGAAAGAGGTCAGCGGACTACCTGAAAAGATGGAATGACCATATTTTTCCATGAAAGGATTTTTTCCAAGATGACAATGCCAGGACATTTCGGACAATGCCAAGACATTTCGGACCCAATCCCTTGTGAAAGGGATTGGGCACCTCAGAGGGCCTCAGAGAGCCCTTTATCCCATTGAGAATCTCTGACATGTGCTAGAGAAGGCTTTGAACAGTGGTACAAGTCCCCCATCATCAATACAAGATCTTGATGACCAAATTAATGCAACACTACACTTAACGGAAATAAATATCGCATTGCAGAAGCTCATCGAAACAATGCCAGAGGGAATGCATGTCATAATCAAAATGAATACTAGAATACGTGACCTTTTCTTTTTTGGTTGCAATCCTTTTTGGCCAGGCACTTACTTATTGTGGATTGTTATTTATGATTAACATTAATTTCAAATTAATTTTTTAAACGTTAATATGAATAAAAGATACAACAGGAATGGGAACCCACTTTCAATGCTACAGTTTCCATCTCTGAATGTTTTGCCACTTTTAGACCACTTTTTCAATGTGTTTTTATGTTTGTGTATGCTGTGAACAGGTACAAGTGGCGTCCCCGTCTTTCACCCCAGCCTTGATCCACGGTGAGTGCCCTCCATCACTGAAGAGAAGAAGACTTATGCGCCGCCTGACGAGAGCGGTCTCAGAGCGCACCGCGGCTCCCTCCGTCAGACAGTAAACACTTAGCATATATGAATATTAATGCCACACATTAAAGCTTGGGGCCCGAGATGGAAGAGTTAATGAGGATAAATAACAGACAGCCATGCAGAGAAATCTCAGCTATGACATTATTTATCATCCTTAACTTTTGTCACCGCTCCTTTTTTAGTAATTAATATCTTACAAGAAAGCACTTTGCACTTGGATGACTGATCTAATTTGTTTAATATAATGCAATTAAAAGAGCTTCGGATTGCTTTATGGTAATGTTGCCGATTGTGATCCTTGCTAGGTTGCCTCTCCGGCAGCAGATAACAAGATGAACCGTGGGATTGATGTCTGTCTAAGATCTGAAATGTTCATCAAGTAAAGCCACTTAAACGCTGTTTATATTCTCCCAACTCTGCCACGCATGGATGTGATAAAGAGTCAAGCAAGACGGATCAACTGAAGCTTGGACCATTAGCGTCTAGCATGGCTGGTTTCCAAACTCAAAGCACTATTTTTAGTTTGTGGCACATCAAACCGAAGAAAGAGTGGGACGAGAGGGAGAAACAAAAAGAACAAAAGCCTATTATGTCTGACACTGCGGTGTTTAAAGCGAGACAAGATATTTTACTTGTAGAATTAAAGACAAGGCTGAAGATAATTAAGAGACTAAGACAAAAGGAGGCTTTTTCAAACTCAGACCAAGCATGTGGAAGCATATAGGATTTTTTATTTTTATTATAGCATGTTCGAGGTACATAATGCTGTCCAGTAACAACAAAGCAATTTAAAACTTCACTTGGTCCTTGTGTTTTCTATCAACCCATCCATCCATCCATCTGTCTTTGTATCTATTTATTTAATTGTATTTTATAATTTTGAGACGTGCAAATTGTTTTATTTCTGAATGTTGTTTCTGGCGCTGTCGCGATATCGACTTATCGTTCAATAAATGACAGATGAACAATACATTTTTGGGCTCAATATTTATCCTCTGTACATTTATTTGCATGTTTTGTCCCCTTTTTTTAATGTAAAACTGTTTTTTTTTTTTTTTTACCGTAAGTAGATTATATTTCATGGTATTTCATGTTTATTGTGGGACATTTTAAGATCAAACAAAGCTTTACTGTCCTTTTTAAGCTTCAGAGTTAGTTTCTATGGCATTAAAAGTTCTTCAATAATGTCATTCATCGCTGGATCAATATATCAATCTTCAAATTCTGTTATCGTGACAGGCCGAGTTGTTTCATGTTCTATTTTGTAATAGATAACATTGTAACAGATACAATACAGTAGTTTGTCTTCAAAAGGTGATATCACTGCGATCATAGTCTAGGGGCCAATTAACTATGAATAAGGACAATTGATGTTGTTGTTTTGTTTTACTTTTACTAAAAATGGGCTTAACCAATCATACCTATCATAATAATCTACTGCTCGTAGCCTGGCATAAAGCCACAGAACAGTAAGCCTGGCATGATACTGCATGTAAATTAGTCCATGCAGCATCATGTTCAGTAAAGAGGTAATATTGTGACTAAAATTTCAGCTTTGTTTCCCCATACCTGCCCTGTTTACTTGAGTGTATTAGCCCCCACATAAAGACAGACTGTCATGTTTTGGCGGATCGTGGCTGACTGTAGTGCACAGAAATAGAAAACCCATGTGAAAGGATCAATGTAGTGAGATGTTGTGGAGATGGGAGAAAGAGAGAGCACTTAGTGGGTGACAGCTCCTCTATCGAGCTGCCAGTCACCCCCGGCCCTCCCACCACTCTGTACACCTTCGTCCAACTATTGATCTAAACTCCACACTCCTTATTCACAACTTTCTCTGTCCTCTGCGTCTCTCCTCTTTGTCTGTCAGTCGCTTTAATAGCTTTCTTTGCCTCTGTTGTACTGTGCTTTTTGCCAAACACTATTATTTTCCCGCCTCAAACGGATTGAAATTGAATTGTTCCATATTCACTGACTATTTTTATTTGGATATAGACATGTTATGTTTTATGTATACAGCACGTACAACTAGAAGTCAATCAATGTAGCTTGTTTTTTGTGTGTGTGGCTGATGCGGATTAGGAATTTTAAACATACACTTTTAGCTGTTTGAAATGCCCCATGTGTTGCAGTACGACATAGAGAAAAGTGAATTATAAAACATGGAGAATATATTTTTTTCCACCATCTTGTTTATGCTCTACAAACCAGACACCGAGTGAAAAGAGTCGAACCCGGAGTTGACGCGACAGCCGTTGGTGTGAGGAGGAGACAGTTGGATAGAGCGCTGGAGTGGAGTGTGAAGCAGGGAGCAGGTGTAAGGGGAACGCTGCAGGTGTCAGAGAGCAGCCAGGTAGCTCAAGTGAACATTAAGACTCTTCAACCAGAAGGCACCAATCTGCTCGCACATCAAGATCAACGCACTGTGTCCCTGAATTTACGAGATCTCAACATTTTTATTTCATTCGAGAATTTGATGAGCATCTGATACTTCAATTCAGACAATGCCAGTAGTTGGAAAGCTAATAGGTTTGTCGTTGTTGCCTATATAAGCTGCCAAAAATAACTAGTGTCACGTAAGTTTGTTCCTCGGGGGGACAATCTACTGTCTAATACCCTCCACCTTAACCGAGCACATTTTTCTCCAGTTCAGCTTTACCCAAATCTAAAAGCTTCTCGACTGGAGAGCGACAGTTTAATGCCTCATTCGAAAGCTAAGGCCTACAAAACTGATTAACTTTTTTGTCACATTATTGTTGTGTTTTTTTCTCTTTTTATGATGCTTTATGGACGTGTTTTTGTTGGGGTTTTTTTGTCATGTTTTTGTGGCTTTTTGTTGCTTTTTTTTGTCATGTTTTTTTATTACGTTTTTATCAAGTTTTCGTCGACCTTTTGCAATTTTTTGGTCACATTTTTGTAGTGTGTTCATCCTCGTTTTTGTCATTATTTTGTTGCTGTTTTTCAAGAAGCTTTTAGATTTGGGTAAAGCCAAGAGGTTAAGAGGTTAAGAGTTTGGAGTACTAATCACTAACCACACTCAACAATCTCTTGGTTCAAAAATGCAAAACTTTGCTGAGGAAAGTACAGTCTTCCTCCGGGAAAGCTTCTCTTGGCTTTAAAATATGCATTAGAGTCTTGAGTTCAACACTGAAAGTAAAAGCAAATGGATAAACCTTGCAATACAGATTCACAATTTACATTGAATGCTTTGCCTGAATTCATTTATATAAAGTCAAAGAAAGGGTTAAAGGGGAAAAAAAAGACTGCACATAATATGGAAGGTATTATGTGCATGTATTATGTGTGGAAGGTAAGTTTCTAAAGCTGAATGCATGACTCATAATGGTAAAAGAAGAAGTTAATCTTTAAGAGCATTCAGAATATTGCATTGAAAGAGATTATAACCTTGGTATATGTCCGTTTTAGTAAAATTAAGTGTTATAATTGCAGCTTTACGTGTCCAGGAAAGTGAAGAAAATAGCAAACAGAATAAAGTTGTCCGGCTGTACTCCCCGTGTGTGTGTGGGACATACAGGCAGGTGGACGGACAGTGACGATGCTCCTCTCCGCTCACCGCTCCACAGTGCGTTTGTGCCTGTGCTGGAGGCTGTGGTCTGTGGGGAGCTGATTGCACTGCCTCTCATTATGTGGCCACTGGCTGTAATGGAGTGTGACAGTGGCATGCTGGGCCCTGGATCTCCTGTCCTTCTCGCCTGCAAAGCCAATTAAACACAGTGCACCCTGCCTCTCTCGCTCCCCCCTCCCTCTCCCCGACCACCGCCAGCCCCCCCCATCGCCGTCTCAATTCTCACTGGGACCCTGCATGTCACCCTGCTCGCCTCGCTCTTTCTAACCCCGCCGCTGCCACATGCCCGCACTCAATAATTCAAAACTTTCCCCCCCTATTCTTCTGCCTCGGGCGCTTATTTTATGTGACAATCTCAAGTTTCCTGGTGTCCTGGTGGCTGAGCAGTTAAGACGGGCTCCTTTGGGGGGGGTGTACAGGGAAAAGTGCCGGACTGTAGGGGGAGAGAGACAGCTTTTCTCTTCGCAGCCACACGCAGACTAAAGTGGTAGAAAAGAGGGAGCGCGAGACCCGGTTCTTCAAAGCCCAGAGCAGTCACAAGCACTTAGGAGGAGGAAAAATGCCCCGCAGCACCGAAAACACACACTCGTCCATTTATCACTCCCTCATAGCTCCCCGAAACGAGCGCAGCGTTTGTGTGCACCTCTAGAGCTGCCTTCTGTTTCATACGCATGCAAAACCTAACTTACAAAAAGCACTGCCACAGCCCAGCAGTCTTTTGACAACTTTCTTACACTTGTAAAATCCTTGGAGCAGATCGATGCTTGAACAATGACTGCTAATGGTGATGAGTTTAATGGGGGAGTACCTGTTTTGAACCATCCGTCGTCAGTGAAGGACTCTGTGGTCTCCCGAGGCTTGTTCCAGTATTCCCTGAAGACAGACGCTCCACGGACCAGGAGCTCTCCCGCTTTACCCTCAAGACCTGGACGCACCTAGTGGAGAGAAAAAGATCAGCACATTGTGAGAAAAAAGAAAAATCAATAAATAGTTTACCATCATTGTGTCAAAACAAGACTTTAAATACGCTAAATGGGGACCAAAATAAAATGAGTATGATTAAATCTGAACTTGTGCACATTTTTAAGTTGCCAAGCATTTTTGATTGAGGCTGCGTTGGCAAAAATGTGTAGATCTCACTAGGTAAGAGCAGTGTCCTTTTTTGTTCAATGCATTAGTAATACCATACTTGTTACCCGAGTTTCTCTGTGGTTTCCCTCTACTATGGTGGTGTTGGAGAAGTTGTTCATGGCAATGCGGACTTCTACACCAGGAAGTGGAAGACCTACAGCTCCTGAAAGAAAAAGTACAGAATACGTATGTGTAGGTACAGCATATCAGAAAACAAATTCTCAGTGTGTATGTAAACATCATGTCCAGAATACTGTCATAACCAGGATATGCCTAATAACCAGGTTACTCGAGTGCATGTAAACGCACTTATATTTTGTTAGCAATTATGTTTTTTTTCTCGATTGACAAGGCACGAAACACCACCAAACTATCAACTGATTGAACGGCTTTCTCAAAAACATACAGTCTTGTCAAAACGTTGAACACAAGTCACACATTTTCTAGCAGTTTATACAAAGTTCTTTTCTGGAGCTAGATGGTACTGTACTATGGTAGCCACAATAAATACATTAAGACAATAAGAAGTGTATAAATCACTCAGGTCATGTTAAAGTTGATCAATTAAAAATCACAGAGTGGGAATTCCTGTATGTGATGAAATAACCTGCAGTTTTAATTTGTGCTGTGTGAAAATGTGAGTGAAGTAATTATAACCAGGAGGTACAAAAGAGTGTCTTTGTGTGACGGAGCCTTTTCTCCTTAGGTATGTCTGCACGACTGCCTTGAAGCAATTATGCCATTTCACAGACCACTGCTCTCACAGAGAAGAGCGGGTCAAGCCCTGATTAGAAAGCAATTTTCTTACTTTATATTGATCCAATCCACTTTGCCCCTGATTGGCAGTGCCTGTCACTTTCAAGTCAACCAGTCCAATAAAGTGCTGTAGTGATTCCTGCAGGTGAGACTTAATACAGAAATTAGGCACAAATTGTAAAAGATAACAGCCGAAACTTCAATTTAGGAGTCAATTTGCACAGTTGACTAGGTAGATAAGTAAGGGCAAATTATTTTCCTGCTTAATTTGTCTCCCCATTTGCTTCAGGGGGGTTGGATTTTAAAACACTGTCATTAAATTCAATAGGCTGGAAAAGTCTAATTGTCACTAAATCACTAAAGTCTACAACTTAAAAACTCCCCAAATGTCAGATTCCATCGCTCAAGCAAAATCAAGAGTCACTCCGTGTTTTGGGGTGAAGTGGTGTGCAGAGTGTAATCTCAACTCGTGTCGATTTCGTGAGATAGAAATGACAAAAAACAGCCTCCTGTCCCTCGCTGACATAAACATCTCACAACTCCATTTGCAGCTGAACTTTGGAAGTGCACTCTTTCTTAGTCCTTATCACTTTTCTTCTTCTGTCATGTTGAGATGACAGGTTCTGCATTTGCTCACAATGCTTCATGCAGACTAAATGCCAACTAACAGCAAGGTGTTATGATAAAAAGCAATGGTTTAATTGTTTGATTGTTATGTTCGCTGAGATACAGTAATCTAAAGATAGTCCGTGCATAACAGCGATGGGCTGGCAAGATTCAACACATGATGTTAATGCTAGTTAAAAGCCATCAATTGTATGTCTGTAATGTGTTGTACAGTCATTTTACAAATAGAACTCTTGCAAAGAGCGTTAATTAGTCAAGTTGAAGTTATTTTTGCGACCGTCTAAAGTGTTTTTGTGCCAAAAAGAGTATCTCTTAAAATGTTTGACTAACATCAATAACTCTTGCAGAGTAAAAGCCAAAGGTATAACAGAACAAGGTCGGCAATTCTCTTAAAAGAGGCCCGTTCCTGCAAATGTATCCATGAGAAATCAGGGAAGATGCAAAGTGTTAGACCTTTATCGAAACACTGTTCCTGTCTCAATGGTATATATTTACTGCAGCGCTAGGAATATACAAGAAAATGCGAGAAAGGGCATTTTTAATATTGTAAGAACAATTTATGCGACAAACAATCAGTTTTAACATTTACTGAGGGAAAAAATAAATAGAACCCAAATATAGATGCACAAAAAAAAAAATATCCAAGGGGCAGCGCTGATGAGAGTTAATAACAAAAAGATGGAGAGATCTGGGAAGAATGAACACATCCTACATATTTACATCTCAACAAGGGCAACGTGACCCAGAAAACACTCTTGTTAGTGTGGAATGCTCCAATACTGTAAAGCACAAAAGAATATTGGGACACTTTGATGCCCCAAATAAAATAAAAAGACTAAAAAGAATGTTGATATAAGGAAGCGCTGCTAATATAGTTGATTGATGGTACATACGTTTAAAAAAAAGTGCATGTGTTCGTGCAGACTCCCCTCCACTACTCTTCAGAGAGTGTTTCCTGTGGTTGCTATTGATCTGCTTTAACCTACTTAAAGACAAGACAGGAACGCATTGACTCAAACAGGCACAGCCGATGCCCACATACACACACACACACACACACACACACCTTGTTCAAATGCCTTTTCTGCAGTGGAAACATCAATACAACCGCAGACCTCTCAAAGCCATCCTTAATAATCACCTGAGAGGGATCAAACAAAGCCAGTGCAGTTTATGTTGAGAAACTTGACAAGCAAAACAAGAGCAACACAATAACAACCTCGACAAAACACGCGCACAGAACATTACCCAAACCACTTGCGAGGCTAATTAGCATTACCGGGAAGTGGGAGGGAGTGGCAGTGAGGGAGCTGGGGAGCAAGGAACGAAGGCGAGGCAAGGTATAGGAGACAAGAAGTGAAGAAAGCATCCGCGTGTCTGACCCCATTTCCTGACGTCGCCTTTGTCTTGGGGAGCATCGGAGGGCGGTGAAGTTGGGATTTAGGGGTTTCATTTGACAGCACACCAGAGAAAAATGACGCACATCAAAAAAACATGGAGGGGAGAGGATCAAAAGTGGATAGACTTTGATTGAGAGGTCGCAAAGTAGAACTAGTCAGTGCTTGTGGCAAGGAGGTAGACCACATGGACATCATTATTCACCTTATTCCGGAAGGTCGCGTGGGCGCTGCCATGAATTGTGCCCGCCCCTTCACTCCTATTAATTAACATAGGACTGGAGAAGTCAAGATAAAATCAGTTACTACACGAATACAAAGCCGTATTTAGGCCGCGCAGAGAAACGGTGCAGTGTTGACTTCTTGGGGCAAATTAACATTGGACATTTTACACAAATCAATCTACTAAACATCAGATTTTAGCTGCGAACATTTTCCCTCGTTCTCCGCTTAATGAATGTGTCAATACAAAGGAAGTGCTGAGACAAGGCAAAAAGAGGCAAAAGTGGGCTGGGCGGAATAAGTTGACTTGGTCGGAATAGAAGTATTGGATTCTGTCAAAATCAAGATTTTTTGTCCAAATGACACCACTGCAAAGGTTGCCTGGCCTGCCAAACTCCTGATCTCAGCAATTTCCCGGTGGGCGTGATTGACAGACGGGATCAACCAATCGGTCAAAAGAAGACATTTGACCAACAACTCCGCTGGAGGTCGCCATTTTGGCTGCGTGTCATATGACACTTGTCAATTGTTGTGTTGATTGGTTTGCAGTGTGGAGAGACGGAAATCATTGCACCCCACGGCTGAGATCTAGGCTAATTGACGTCCTCTGCTAATTTGCTTAACCTGCCCTCCATGGCATCTTTTCCACCTAGGAAACCTATAGAAATGTAGGTTTCGGTGTATTTTTAGTCCGAACTGCTGTAGCAACCTTTCACAACTCTTCACCATTTTCTTACTGCAAACTCTTCTGTTTGGCGGTAGCTAATGTAAATAATCACTCAACGTCCAACCAAGAAGAACAGAAAGGAGGAGCATTTGGCTGGCCAGGCAACTGCAACATATATCAATCAGACCTTGATTTACAGTGAACATGTCAAGCATATTTAAACCATTCTTTTGTGTACCTCTGGCTCTGCATCAATTAGATATATTGTGTTTAAAATTTGAAATATTGTCAATGTTAAAAAAAAAAGACAGTAAAGAATGAAAGCCTGGCTTGGTGATAAAGTTTTCAGTGGGAATGAAATCACGAAACTGCTCTAAATGGGTCTGATGATGGAAACGTGGAAGACACTTTAATATTACCTTTATGATGTAACAAAATTCAGGAAATACTGATCGGAGCTCTTTACCAGTTGAAAAAGACACAACCAAAGTGAACAGGACTGGTCAAAACTGTGTGAATGAAGAGATATACTAATTCTCACGAACATTATGACATGATTAAAAGGCAGCAAAAAAAGTATATTTTGCATGATATGTTTCGTTTAAATTTTTTTTCAAAAAGTTAATGCTTAAAAGCCATAAAGCTATTACAGGCCAGAATTTTCTAAAATGACTGACCCATTATGGCTGACGACGTGAGCACTTTAGAATCTCACAGTGACACAATAGGGTCACCACTAAGGTCTATTACATTATTAAGCCATTTTGAAAACAGAGCAACAGATTAAAAAAAACAAAAACATGCTAACATTTTTTACAAACAAAAATAAGACTTAATTTGATATGAAATCATAATTTTATCTTCATGAAAATTTGTAATCACACCGTTTCCCAGCTGCATCACAACAGTCTCTGCACGTGCAATGACAACAGAATGATTACGGCAGAAAAACACAAATTACAGGTTTGTTGATTGATAATTTCTGTATTCCTTCAGAGGTCGTATGTTACGCCCAATTAGTAGACAACACAAACACCCGCGATGCACAAGAGCTTATGACAAACATTTCAGATAATAATGTTAATTTGAGGTATACATCACCACTGGATTGTTTTAATTGCTCTTTATAAGTTAATGAAATGTTTGCCTTCTCATTAATTTGTGGGTTGCATTTTTTTAATAGCATATTAGGAAAATGGCATTCATTACCTATGTCCACCATTATTATACTGTATAAATAAAAAAGATCTTTAACGTTGTTGTTTGATGGTTATGATAACAGTTAAAAGTGGACATATCGTGCATTATGTTATCAAACTTAAAACGGATGAAATATTTGTCTAATTATGTAGTAAAGGCTCCCTCTGCAGGCCAAAGTCAGAATCATTCTTCCTTTTTTGCTAATGGCAAGCTAACAAATAAATGGCATTATAATAAACACAGTCTCAGCGCAGAACTGCTCAGAATGGGTTTAGTGATGATTTATAACAGTAGAAGAAGAGTGACCAAAGTGAGCAGGATCACTCAAATATGTGTGAACAAAGCAACCATTGTTACAACATTAAACATATTATGTTTAATGTTGTAACAATGGTTAGTGTCTTGAAGAGTTAATTTTGCATTATATAGCTCCTTTAAGGAAGCTTGGAAAGCATTGAAAAGCATGAATTTATCCCTGTGTTGTTAGACGTTTCTCATATTTTCTCATATGTACAAAAATCAATACGGGCTCGTCAGTATCAGTGACAGCATCTTTGCTTTTTTTCATCTTAAAAGAAACGTTGGGTGTTTGTTGCTATGTACCTGGGATGCGTAGGCCTTTGAGTGGATTGGAAAGTGCCATGCCTATCTCTGTCATGCCGTAGCGTTCGAGCAGCGTGTGCCCGGTAATCTCCTCCCAGCGCTGCAGAGTGGGAAGAGGAAGAGCTGCTGAGCCAGACACCATCAGCCTGGAGATTACAAACAAGACAGAAGACAAGCACTTCAGGTTAAGGAAACAGAACCTGTAGCATAGTGGGTTAAATTAAGGGCCGAGCCTCCAGGTCAGAGGTGCTCCACCTTTGTGGGTTTGAGAGAGATGTGTGAGATATATGTTTAAATGCTATCATGGGCAAAATCACTTTTTCAATAGCGGAATGATGTGAAATAGGGCTGCTCGATTATAGACAACATAATAATCATGATTATTTTAGTAATAATTGAAATCACGATTATTAAAACAATTATTTGTTGCCTTTAAAAAAAATATTTATTTTATTTATTTATTAATAAAAAAAACTATGCAAAGTATTTTCTTTGTACAATTAAAAAAGTCCAAATTATATTAAATATGCTCATATTTCTAAACTAATCCTCCATTGACAAATCTCTGTCACACCTGCCCTCTGCTGGCCAGCCCTGACACCTGCCCAAGCAAACCGAACAGCCTGGTCTGATGACATCATTACACAGCGCTATTTGTTTATGTCAGACCAAAGCATTTGCGAGTAGTACATGAAATGAAAAGGGAACAAAAACAATCATCCCAGCAGCATGAAATAATACGAGTTTGCTTTGAGAGCCGTTGAGATCTGCTCCTGAAGAAGAGTTTTAGAGTCTTCTACACAAAACCAGCACCTCTGCAAAGGATATAGAGGCTCCTAAGCAGGCAAGGCAAGGCAAGTTTATTTGTAGAGCACAATTCATACACAAGGCGTCCTCAGGGCTGGCCCTAGGCATAGGCGACCCAGGCGGCCGCCTAGGGCGCCATCTGCTGGAGGGGGCGTCGAATTGTGCGTGAATTTTTTAACCCCATACTCCCGCCATCTACAATATCGACGATTTTCGGACATAACTTTGGGACAGAAAGTGATAGAGACTTGGGGTCTTTTGTGTTGGAAACTAGAGATTTCAAGCGTTTAAACGAGCCTTCTTTGGTCCTTCTACGCTCCTGGGGAGCTGTGTAACATCGCAATGAATATTCGGAAATTTACTTTAAAAGTGAAGGTTCCTCCTCCAAAAGAACTGTTGTGCGTTTTATGATGCACATGCTCTGATTTTTGTTTGTTTTTTTGTTCAATAGATAATCATAATATAATATTACAATGATAATTATAATTATTTTTTTTTATTTTTTATTTTTATTTATTGGTCGGGACAGTGCATGTTAATGAACATACATGGGTCTCATGCATGTAAACAAGCCACACCGGATGGTAACCTTGGGCTAATTTGTGTCCGTCCATGCACACTCTCAAACATCCTGGCCTATTGTACATTTTTGTTTTTTAATGGTAGGGGAAACCGGAGTACCCGGAGGAAACCTACAGTATGCAGACACGGGGAGAACATGCAAACTCCACACAGAAAGGCCCCGTCCAGGTGGGAATCGAACCTGGGACTTTCTAGCTGTGGAGCACGAGCTCTAACCGCTGTACTACCGTGCTGCGGTAGTACAAGCCTTAACCATATCCAAAAAGTGTCCAAGAGGATTGGAAAACAAAAGACAACTATAGCATACTATTTGGTTTTCTTGATGATGCTATTTTTGTAATAGTTTAGTAAAATAATCAAAATTGTAATTGAATTTTGATTAATTGCACAGCCCTAATGTGAAATATTAATCTGGCAACTTGGCAAGACTGTTTTAGTGAGGGCTGTCCTCTCGCTCATCAAATCAGAGGCCAGCAGTCTGTTCATGTCAAGTTAGTCCATCGCACTTTGGCCTGAGGTGGAGCCCTGTTTGTTCCACGTCTGACATAGTTGAGCCCAGTCAAAACCCAGTCAACAGAGTTAAAGATAGATGGGCACTGTGCCATGTAGGTTTTGGCAGTGAAAAAGCTGCATTAGTTCACTGGAACATTTTAGCAAGTTTGGGCTGTAGATGGAATTGCTTAAATAAAACAAAATAAACATAAATGGAATAGATTATGATAAAACGAATAATAAAAAAATGACGGAAAACAAAATTAAAAGTTGTCTACACACCACTGACGACTAAAGTACACTGCACTACGTTTCTTCAATGGCTTGCTTTTGAGCAGCATATTCGGTATTGACCACTTTGACCAATAACCACAAAGCCGGTACCTGATCCTTTCTTTGCAGAGAGCTTTGACAAAGTCCCTGACATGAGGTTGTGTGAAGTGTTCGTCAAAATGATGGATCAGTTTGGAGTAGATTGTTGGTACCGCCATGAATACATTCACCTCAGGAGCCTCAGAGCTAAGCAGCCTCTCCCACACCTGCAGGACACATATGGGATAGTGTTACTGAAATTACCATCTCATAGACATACTCAAGATACGTTGTCCATGAAGTTATTGACATGAAGTTAAGGAGTTCTAAATCTATAGGTTGTATCAGTCTCAATTGATGATTGTCAATACCAGAAAGAAATCATTTTCAGTGAAGAAATACCATATTTTTTATATAATGACCAGTAGCATAGCAGATGTCACTTTTCTCTTTGTCCCCAAGTTTGTAAATATCAAAACAGATGCAACATCAATACTTGCATGTGGTGGAGTATGAGTAATAATAACTAAAACAAAGACCCAAACAAATCATTTATAGTCTTTAAAGAAAGCATTCTATGGGTCTGTGGCTGATCCTATTAGAAACATGTATAGAGTCCTCCTGTAAATGCTCAAAGCGGTGGGATTTTCCTGTATCAATGAAAGAACAATAAAAAGAAAGAACAATAAAAAACAATAATCAATAAAAAAAACAATGATCAATAAAAAACAAAACAAAAATACAAACAAAAAACAAAAACGATCAGAGAAGTAAGTTATGATTTACACATTTCTAAAGTTAATGCATAGTTTATTTCCTTTTTAAATGTAAATGGCGCAGTGAAATCCTGGCAGCCGTGCTCATATAAAAGCTGTCAAACCTTTGCCAAGAAGCAGAAGAAAAAGCCAAGATTTGTAAAGGTCAGGGAGAAGAAAACCCTGCAGCGCTGTAGGGCCGTGAATGGACACTTCTGACAAATGTGCCTCTGCTGCTGAAGGAGCCACTTTTGCCTTCACACACGACAGATCTGTTTTCTGTCTTTGCAGCGGCTGATGCACATGAACATTGTCCGTGACGCACATGTAAAAACACTTTGAATCAAGTGTTCAAGGACAGTGAGATACTGAAATACGCGCCCCGCCCAACCCCTATGCAATCGGGCACATTGGCAGGAAGCATGGCCACACACCGTATTTAAAATTTAGTTTAGGGAAAAAAATCGTGAGAATGTAGCTCAGTAGGTGAAGCTGATTTCCTGGATGGTCGAGAGCTTAATTCATACGGAGACTAGCCTCGGATACTGCTGTAGTGTCCATGACCAAAACACTTCACACCAAACTGATTTAACAATGTAGAAAATCACTTAGAGGTCAGTGCTTCAGTTGCTCTAGAATATTAAATACTGTGGTTTATTTTCTTATGAAGGTCAAGTATTTGAAATATTTTTGATGCTGGTCTTACTTACTGTTATGTAGGGCTGGGCAATTAATCGAAATTAATCGCCATCACTACTTTGGTCAATCTCAATAATCGTTATCATACAGCCATTTCTTTGGCACAAAAAGTACTTTGTTTCGGAGTTGTTTGGACGAGATGGAAGACTTTTGCACGTTAAATGAGACTTGATGAAAGCATTTGTTTTTGTTTGAGCTGAGGTTTGAATAAAAGATTGATCTAATTTTATGAATCAGCAAGATGTATTTAATTTATTATGAAAAAATAAAATCGAATCGGAAATCGAGATCAATCAATATGGGGAAAATAATTGTGATTATTTTTTTCCAAAATCCTACTGCCCTACTGTCATGTGTTATGGTTTGTTCCTATTAGCAGTGTCTTTGCAGTCAGTACTTGTATCATTGTTGTCACAAATGTTGGGTTGCATCATGCATCATGAATGTACAGGTGTTGTCAATCTTCAATGAAGGTTCTTGAGTCATCTTCTGTACTTGGTAGTTGAAGTGCCCGGGGACCCATCTCCAGATGTGGAGCTAGACTGATGGTCAGTATCACCTGGCTGGAGGATTCACCTATTGTACATGTTTTTAGGTCACATGACTATCTTTTTAAATTTATGACATCCAGTGTGATGAAGACCCTTGTCGAAACGTGTCAGCGTTATCCATGTTAATAAAGAACTTTTAGTCCACAATATTGTATACAGTGTGCCTAAACATGCCTTACCCCACCTGAATGAGTGTAACCGTGCTGCCAGTTTTGTCTAATGCTGCCATGGCTTTCTACAACTTTCCCAGGGATGAATGTGTTAGCTTAATAGCTAAACGCTTTACCCAGTGTGGTCGTTTCTAAGGAACCACTGCTCCCCCTCAGTTTTCTGTGTATGCATCCACCTCTATAACTTCAAACCTCCAACCCATTTCTTCTCAAGTGCTTCTTTTTCATTCACTGCTTTCATCTCCTGACCCTGCGTCTACCCTTCATCCCTCTTCTTCCCCTTGTCCTATCTCGTATTCACTTACCCCCCTCTCCATTTCGCAATATCCCGCTTGACTGCCTCGGCCTTTGTCTCACAAACAGAAAAAAACACACACACGCAGTCTATACCCATTCCTCTCACATACCAGCACATCCTTCTTAATGTGCCGGCAATTTCCAAACTCTTCCCTCCACTTCTCCTTTGAGTCACCTCTTTCTATACGCATCCATTATCCATTCAGCGCACTCTATTAAGGCCCGCTTTTCCATCGTCTACATTTGATAAACAAACACAGTGAAATAAATGGGCAGGAATTATAATTAAACTTGACAAGAGTCCAATCATCTTCCCCACAACCATTACTCACAATAAAATTGCCAGGCATTCTAAAATGTTAGCCTTCACCTGAGTGCAGAGTATAGTGAAGAGAAAGGGGATTATTAAGTGAGCGTGCCCTGAGCATCCTGGTTGGTGTCCATCAAGTGCAATGGAGCGCTTCCACCACAGGCCGGTCTGCAGCAGAGAGGAAGGCAATTTATGTCCGTCAAACTTTAGGCCTCCACCAAAGGGACAGGAGCCAAAGAGAGCTCCAAACAGCCTCCTAAGCATTGTAAGCAACTGCCAGACAGGGTATCGGGTTCCAGTCCAGAAAGCTTCATTTAATTTGGATCAGGTCAGGATATTGGTAAAGCGTTTGGCCAATCAATTAAATGTACTAAAGACTATTTTATTTGTAGAATTTATTGTCCCAGTAGGGAAATTTATCCTCTGCATTTGACCCCATCCTTGAAAACAGTGCCATAGGGCAGCACCTAGGGACCCATCTCTAGATCTTGAGCTAGGAGGATGATCTTTGTCTGTACTAAGTCTAACTATAGAAACTAGTAGGATTATCTAACGGTGCATGTTCTGGGTTGATGCGGAATACCCACCCAGACTTCAGACAAAAAAGACCCATAAGCCACGCTGTTTGGAACCACGCTGCCACTGACCCAACCTTAACGGGCCACTCCTGATGCTGAACCCATCATAATGTTTGAAATCAAATTTACACAGTGCTTTTGTTGCAGAGTAGAAAACAAAACAACCTTTGGATCTGTCTGATGATACATATCAGTGTTTTAAGGTAAGATGTGACTGTATTGATCTCACAGTGGAGAAATTCACTTGTTACAGTCTGAGCTCTTAAAACATACAGTAAGGTGCAGATATTTAGAATGTGCATGAAGAAAAACAAGGCAAATGTGCAAAACATTAATACAACTAGAATAAAGACATCTTATTAACAAGGAGTAATAACCTTAAAGAAAGTCTGCGCTCTGGTGTTAGTTGGTATCGGACAATCGCATTAAACATATAAACCAAAGCGTATCTATCAAATATGAAACTGAATAAGCTGGATCACTGCAGTTCAGAGCCTCTTAACACTGAATTAACACTGAATTATGATATATTGGTATCAAGTGGGTTATTACAGTAGAACTAAGATTTATTAAAAATTTGACAATATCTGTGACCTGCTGCTAAAAGACGATTTGCCACATTGCTCTTCTACAGAGAAAATTAAACATAAAAAGGTTAAACATAAAAAGTAATATTAATCAAAAATAGTTATACAAAATTAATTATGTTAATAATATAAAAATAAAAATGTATTTTATTCATGTACATCATATGACCATGACCAGACACTAAACAAGACACTCTGAAGCATTAAAAGCAACTACAAAGTCCCTGGAATCCTCAGAGGACTTGGTATCTTTTCCAGGCAACACGTGTACACTTGAAATAGACTTATCTGCTCTTTAGTAGATCACGATTCGTCCACAGAAAAATTCTGTCACTATCTCCAGGCAAAATCAGCAGAGATCAATATTGGCCTCTGCTGCCTAGGCTACCCTTCAAAGATCTGAGGGGATAGAAGAGACAGACTATCGATCACTTCATCAATGCACTGTAACTTCAGGAGCAGGAGAATAAAGGCTTTTTCTAAGAGAGAGCGAGGGGGGTGCTTGTGGTTTAGTGCACAAGGTCAGGGATAACAGCGGCATACTGATAGCTTGTGTGGTGGAGCAATACCCCTGTTGATAGATACATATGTCCGGCCTGTTTACGTATGACTATTATTGCTACAAAACATTGAAAAATTAATCGAAGCATGAAACTACACCATTCATATCGCAAAGTCTGGTCTATGTGTGTTGTACGGAGACACTTAGCGCCCATCTGTCCCCCTCCCTCTAAGGGCCAAAGAAGCAGCATCATCCTTCAATGTCAGAGCATCGATTGATCCGCTGCTTAAGCCCCTGCCGTGAGTCGGCATTGGTCAGATACAAAGCCACACAGGGCAATTCATCACTGAGCCCCAAACACTTAGTTTGACAGTCAGGAAGGAAGGGAGGAAAGGAAGTAGGGGAAGGAGAAGAAACTGATAGAGCAAAAAGAGAGAGAGAGAGTCAGAGGGATGAGCGGGATGGAGAGAAAAACACTTAGGGGGCATTTAATAAGAAACAAGAAAATGTCATACAGCTATTTGTAGATATGTTGGACCTAAATTATTATTTAAAATTGCCTTGATTAAAGTTTTAGGGCTCTATCTTATACTGTATGTAAATGAGATAATGCTAATACACTTTAGCATGTGCTACTCATTTTGTATATGAGCAAACGCTTGGTAAATGACCCCCTTACAGTACAAGGAAGAAGATGGCGGCAGAAGCTAATGAAGCAATTGCAGCCTTCCACCCCCATACGATACTTTTATATTTTTCGATACAGTACCTAAACTTTTTTGGTACCCAGCGCTATACGCACATATCATTGTAGTAAGTCGCATCTTTATTGTTACATCTTTACGTTGACGTTTTTTGACGTAACTTTGAGCGGATTCTCATAAAACAAGCAGCCTTTTGTAGCTTGTTGTCCAGAGAATGCATTTATGTGGCTAATTAGGGAGGGAGAAATAGTGTGAGAGCGGCACGTTTATTAGAAAAGATTAAAAGGATAAAAGGATCAAATTAGCCTGGAAATACCCATGCTGCTGTGTGGGCTTGAATCATTTCAAACTACACAGCAGTCTGGGGACCATGGCCAAAATCTTCGCTTGGATTTGGGGACCAATCACAGAACAAGGAGGGACGGCAAGACGATGACGCACTAGTCGACATACGGAAGCTTGTAGTTTGTTTACGGATAAAAACAAAAATACGTTTATTTACCAATCCAACATGACAGCAGCAAACGCGACACCATCTTTCGATCAAGCTTTAAACGGTGTTCTAAATAGTTTAGCTCGAAGGTTTACAGCAGGTACGTCATACGTCATCTGATATGATGATACGATTGGCTATGGCTACGTAGATACATATGACAGACATTCGTAGCGCCCAATAAATGGCTATGGACAATCGTAAGCCACACCTCTCCTACGAGAAAATGAATTGGTGGTCCCCAGACTAAATATAACTTTTGTGATATAGTCAGGCGATAGCCAGGCTAGGATAAAATGCCTCTTTGCTGCAGATTTGTATCTTGTTGCATAAAGCTGAGATGTAATAACCCAGTACCATGATGTTTAACAGCCGTTTTAGAAGTATATATGCAGCTCAATACTCAGTTGCATAAAAATATGCTATATATAAAATATTAAAATCCTGTAACAAATCGCAATATCTGTCCGAAAAATCGCACTTAGGGTTTTTGTCAAAATAGTGCAGACGGTGCAGCCCTAATGTAAAAGCAGCCTATTAACCAAAACAAAACGTGCTGACCTTCTGAGGCTGAAACTCCGGAAGCATGACGCAGGTGGCGCCGACAGACAGCGGGCACAGTAGTTTGTTAACGATACCGTGGACATGATGAAGTGGTAACGTGTGCAGTATGACATCATCTTTAGACCACGCCCACTCAGACACCAGACTCTGGACCTGGGAGTGATAACAGGACACAATCAACAGTTTTTTTAAATAAAATACAGGTGCTCGTCATAAAATTAGAATATCATGAAAAAGTGCATTGACTTCTGTTATTCAACTTAAACTGTGAAACTAATATATGATAAACTCATTATATGCAAAGTGAGATATGTGTAGCCTTTATTTGTTATCATTTTGATTATTATGGCTCAGCTTGTAAAAAAACCCACAATTAAAAATCTCATAAAATTAGAATATTTTAAAACTGGACTGTAAGCCATAATCATAAAAATTATAACAAATAAATGCTTGACATATGTCACTTTGCATGTAATGAGTCTATATCATATATTAGTTTCACATTTTAAGTTGAATTACAGAAATAAATTAACTTTTTCATGATATTCTAATTATATGACGAGCACCTGTATTATTGACATAAAAGCTGAAGTGCGATATTACTGTATTTCAATCAGACCTAATATATCCAGTGAAAATGAAAGAAACAAATCACTGCATCTGCTAAAATCTTTGCAATCAGATGTTTTGGTGTATTACTCATTTGTTAACATACGGCGACAGGCACAAGATATGTCTTTATTATACTGTAGTCATAAACAATTTGCATCTTAGTATTTCATATGGCAATTTGTATAACATACCAAAAGCTAGGCTACATAAAAATGTATTTTAATAACTTAAATGTTTTTTTATTTTTTATAAAAAAAAAAAAAAACGCTTCAATCATGGCCAAAAAAAAATTCACATTTTCGCCAGTGATCATGTGGTACAAGCTCAAATTGTTCCAAAGCTCAAAATAAAGGGCAATCAAAACCCACTATTTTTTTTCTCCTATGAAGTTAGCTTTATAGACGTAATGACATACAAAACACATATATAATAACAAAAGTATTTTATAAAAGGTAAACCATAGATAATGGGCGGCACGGTGGCACAGCGGTTAGCGCTCGTGCTTCACAGCTAGAAGGTGCCTGGTTCAATTCCCACCTGGACAGGGCCTTTCTGTGTGGAGTTTGCATGTTCTCCCCGTGTCTGCGTAGGTTTCCTCCGGGTACTCCGGTTTCCCCTACCACTAAAAACATGTACAATAGGCCAGGATGAATGAGAGTGTGTTTGAGAGTGCGCATTGGGGGACGACGGATGCAAATTAGCCCAAGGCTACAATCTGGTGTGGCGTGTTTACATGCATGAGACCCATGTATGTTCATTAACATGCACTGTCCCGACCAAATAAACCAATAAATAAAATAAATAAAATAATGCTACTCTCCTTTCTGTGCCAAGCAAGGACACAGTGAATAGTGCAAATTTAAGCTTTTTGTTTTTAGTTTCAAAGCAGCTAAAAGCCTGATGTTTCAAGGAAAACACTGTCTTCAGACTATTTAGACAAACAGAGCCGACTCAAAGAGATCGAATTTCCACTTAAAGCTGGGGTACCTGATTTTTTGGTGTTGTAGAATAAATGTATTTTTGTCACCTCAGAGTATGTTGTAAATACAAACCACAGGCCTTGTTGTATTGTCTTCACCTAAAGTTTTATTGAGCAATGGATGATAAAAGTCTAATCTCAATTAGTGTCTCTCAATCACAATTACATTCTTTGAACAATTTGAATACACAGGAGGGACTGTGAGAGCTAGAAACAAGTTTGGGCCAAAACAAAAAATGACACTGTTTGAACATGAAAAATCAGGTACCCCAGCTTCAACCCAAGTTAGAAATATGCAACATTTCAACAATAATAACAAAGTTTATAATAAGCCATAGAAGAAATTGTCATACATTTCTTATTGTCTGCAACAACACATTAGTTACACATACATCAATTTTAAATTATTTCTTACACTCACTAATTTAATAATTTAATTAATTAATTAAGGGTTATTTCTAGATCAGTGGGTCTCAAACTGTGCTACATACTTCCTGACGCTGGACTTTTGGCCTTATTTATTTTAATTAGAGATACTGTCAGTTATGCTTTCGTTTTTGGTTTACATCCAGTTTAGACACAATTTAGTCCAATGCAGGAGTTCTTTGACCCTATTTAGACCTGTTTAATAATTGGATCTTGATAGACAAGACATAGTCAAAACTTTTACGAGGGGATAGGCTACTTGGTGTGAAAGCTTTGTTATTGAACCACTGTTAGGGAATGTTATATTTCCTGTGCCTTATTTCTCTGTAAATATTCAGAGTTGGCAATTGCCACGCATACACTGCTGCCTTTAAGGTAACTCTTTCTCCTATGAGAAATTGGCCCATCTTTTTAAAACTGTCAGGAGCATTAGCAGCACCTATCTTCAGCTAGACGTGATCAAGAGACAATCTAATTTTCTGGTGTATGGTGAATAAATAAGGGACTTATTTACCATTGCTTGGATGCTGCTGTGTGTGTGCAGTACTCCTTTGGGGCGTCCCGTGGTACCACTGGTGTAAATGATCATAGCGGGCCTTTCACCCCAGTCACTGATGAAACTTTTTTCATGGGACTCCGTCTTGTTTAAAATGTCTAGTTCTGATGTTGGCGGAAGAGTCATACATGGAAGCCCTAACTTTTGCGCCAGAGGGTTCAATGTTTCAGCAAATGAATGTCCCGCTACCAGCAGTGAGCTCTGGGAGTCAGAGATAATATACTCCAGTTCAGACTGAGGGTGTTTTCTGTACAGGGGGACTGCTGTACAACCACTCATCCAAGTGGCCCACTGTGCCACTGTGTAAGACGCGTCATTGGCACACAGGAAGGAGATTCTTTTACCACCGACCTCCCCTGTGACACAATTGAGAACAGTGTTTATTACACTTGCGAGTCCCAAGCTGCTGCCGTACAGTTGCTTATAGCTGTGAATGCCACTGTCGTCTATGATAGCAGTCTTGTCTCCATATGAAACTGCTCGGGTGAATACAGGGCCTTTTAGCTTTGGTGATGGTGTTACTGTCCATCTATGAGCATCCCTCACGACTCCAGTGAGAAGCCAGGTCAATGTTCTCGGAGGCCTACAGTGAATGAATTTCCAGTGGGTCCACATATGAGAGTGACAAGTAGCAGCAGAAAACAGCCCTCCTGGCAACATGTTAAAAGATCAGGGCCACAAAAAGCAGTTCAGGATAGTTCCATATCCTTGTATCTGAAACCAAAAAAAGATGCATGGATAAACATTAATTTGCAAATAAATTATCAAGCTAGAAAAGAGACAATGAACTTAACGCATGTTTTTATTATCATTATTACTTACTTTGACACGACCACGGCAAAGAATCATCATAGTTTTACACCAAAGCAGTGGTCATTTTATAAAGAAAAGTTGACAATAAATAAAGTATCGACAGAGTAAGGAATGGATATTTCCAGAATGTTTAAACCTCTTCTAGTAGTATTAAATAAACAAACATCACAAAAATGTCAAACCAGAGAAAACGTTTGTTTCCCCTTTACTACCTTTTGTTTAAAGGGTCGTTTTAACCTACCTGTATTGTATATGCACGTCATAGCCCTTCATACAACACGTTCATTTATTTTCTACTGGTTCCCTGTCAACTGATATTGATAAGATTAATATTAAGGTAGAATAAGACATAAGCAAAACCACCACATTTATATAGCACACACTACAGTTCAGTGCAGCAGAAAGTTAGCACTGACAATATCACTTAGGTTACAGGCGAAGAAAACCACGAAAATGTGTGCTTATATGTTTTTTGAAAACACGTGCTAGTGGTAAATTACATCGGCATGTATGAAATAGCACAAGTCATTTAAACAACTGTAAATGTCACCTTACCATGGAGCAGCCGGTACGTCCCGTTTTAGTAACGGACCGTGTGCATTAGCTTGAGATTCCCTGTGAAACAAGAAAGACAGACAACAGTTCCTACACGCAAGAAGTATTTGGAGAGAAAAACCGCTCAAAAGCACTGTAAGTAAATTAATTTTATTCAGATCATAGTGGCTTATCTTAATGGACAAACTAATAGTTGTAATTGCATTGCACGCTTCTCGAGAAGAGTAAATTAAAGGAATGTCTTAACAAGTGAATACCTACCTGAAACATGCCAGCAATACCAAACGTGGCCCTGATGATTAGCTAGACATCAACAATTCTATTTTATTTTTGATTTTTTTGTAGGCTACACTTTTGGCTACCATGTTGTCAAATAAAAGCAGTTGTACCTAAAAGGAGACATGCTGGGGACGTCCTGCTCCCAGCAAAGATACATGTCAGATCTATGCTCACATTAAAATGTAATTCTCTGTAATTACGAATAAAAAAACAAAAAACTAATTAAAATATTTTGCTGGGTGGAATTGTGACTTGATTTTTATTTTTTGTTTGTTTGTTTTCCCCCCCAGTGTTGAGTTATATAGCCCACAAAAGCTATATGTCTGATTATTCCGGTATTCCTCAACTATCCATCTAGCACATACAGAGCTGTTTGGCTGAAGATCATATGGTAGTTTTAGCACTGTGCCAACTAGCTTGGCTGGCATGATCATTGCAGTGCAAGTGGGCACAATCAACCGCCAGCTGGCACTCGCGGGCCTTAGATGAGAGAATGGTACAGACATGGCACACGTTCAAAAAGTTTTCACTTCCCTCCCCAAACCCCCTACACTGCAAACGGTGATGGCATGTTCCTAACAAAACTGGAGCCTTTGTTTCAGAGAACTCCCCTACACTCTCAGGAATAGTATCGTCAAAGACCACTCGCTTCTGTTTCTGGGGAAAACATTATTCAAGGTGATGCCGCGCTAGTTCAACAGCTACTGTTTGGATATTATCAGGTTATGAAGAATTTGCATGCCGTTCAATACGTTGTTTGATAGCATTCTTTTGATGCAGATGGTGCTGCCGCATTTTGGCTCGATGAATTGCCGTCAGAAGAACCAAATCCAGACATGCGCGATCCGTGATTTTGGAATTGTTACCTGGAAATTGGCCACATTTTGTCATGGATATTGACGATTACGGAACATACAATAAACAATTAACAAAATTGCTTTTACACCTATTTCTTTAATGATTTAATGGACTACTATACAAAGCAATAGTAAAGGCATGGAGAAAACAAGGGTACAAATTGTATCGAGTGCTGGGTTTCTTTGGTGCCATGGCCTGCTGCCAATACTACATCATTGAGCTAAGACCACCTGAAAGGATCTTCAACTGTATTGCCAGGACGACCACAAGCAGATGCCACTCCTGCGTTGGCAAAGTGCTGGATCTGGAAAAAAGAGCAAGGGGGACCCCCAACAGATCTGCCAAAGAGGCTACGATGCAAGCACAAACTGTGGGGAGTACCGAGCATGTGTCAGGTTGGCATCAATGTGCGAAAGTCTTGGCAAGGTTTCCTTTTTCTCCCTTCCCACCGAAGCTCACACACAAACACACTGTTGCCCTGCTTGGAACACATGGTACATCAGCAACGGCATCTGGCCGGGCTGACTCCCGGCAGCTGCGCTTCGTCTTCACCAGTTGGAAGTCTTGGCACTGCCACTTCATCAACTACCTGTGGCTCCTCCTGGGTAAAAGACACGCAATGAATTATTCCAATGCAGCAGCTGCAAACTTGACTTTCATCCAAGAGATTCTCTGTATATATATGACAGTCTCCGACAGCTATGCCACCCATCGACTAAAGCATGACTAAACACGGCTTCACCCTAGTCCAGGAGGCCAAGGCCAGCGTGTGAGTTGAGGAGAAAACACAGTTACCTGTAAAGCCTCTCCACAGAGATTGTTGATTTGCTTTTTTCGAGTCAAAAAGTGCATTTATCAGAGTCAAATGGCTGATGGAAGGTCAGGTTTGTAAAAGGGAAAAGGGTTCATTATAACTGCTATTGTAACAAAAGCAGCGGAAAGCCACATGAATGACCACCTCATCTATTCAGTGTGCTCTTTCCCACACGAACCTCAGCAACAGTTCATTTCTCTTTGGTGTGAGATTGGTGTTGAATCCTCTGAATAGGAAACATGCTGAATGGAATTTACCTTCTATTTTAAACTGAACAAATGGATGATGTGACCTTTCAACTCTGCAATTACTGCCTCACATTATGCCTCTAATGGAGGTTTAGACGAGCAAGGACGTTTGCCTGAAGCCTTGACTGCATCCACTCTGTGACATACATATAACATGACAAAAGCTTAGCAGCTTCATGTGAAGATGACCTTCATAGACATTGTTCAACAGCATGAACATTAACTTTATAAACATGTATATATATATATATATATATATATATATATATATATATATATATATATATATATATATATATATACTGTATATATATATATATATATATATATATTACATACACACATGTTTGTAATTCTATCTTAGTGAGGACACTCATAGACATAATGTATTACCCTGAACCCTAAGCCCCTAACCCTAACCTTAATCCTAACCCTAACCCTAATCTAAACCTTATTCTAACCCTAACCCTAAAACCACATCTTGACCCATCAAACAGTCCTTCAAATAAGTGAGGACCACCCAAAATGTCCTCACTTTCCAAACATGTCCTCACTCTGTTGGTTAAAAACTCAAACTGGTCCTCACAATGTTGTAATTACAAGAACACACACGCACACAGTGATGGAGGTGACTAGATTTAAGATACAATTAACATTTTTCTGAATATTCACACGAAGAGTCACAAGTTCTATCATCTCACTATTCTCTCTGAATATTAGTCATGTGACAGTGAGCCGGAGGGAGTTTAGTCTCCATCTGTGCCAGTCTGACCCAGTTTACCCTTCAGCCACGTCCAACTGTTTTAGTCCCAGCCATATGTGCGCTGGCCTCCCAGGACCTGCTCACACTGCACTGATATGATCCTGGACTTCTACTTCCTGTGGCATGTGTCATCATCAATAATGGCCTCAAGGTCTCGCACCTTTGTAATTGGACAACAGTGTTCAATTAGCCTTCTCTTCTGCTCTGTCTGAATGTGTAGCACATAGGGCTGCAATACATTGCTAATTTGATTTTGGTTATTAAATGCCTTGAACCTTAATATTGTGGTTTGCTTGGAGGAGGGCTGATTTTCTTCAGTGTCAAAGGACCAAGGGCCAAACCCTCCAATTGTACAAACCCTCCAGTGTTGTATCTCATAGTATTTGGCCTAAATGGGTGTTCTGCTAAGAAATTTTAAAGGAAGTGATAGTGTTTTTCAAATTTCTAGAGTTCTTCAACAGGCATTTGAGCTCTGATTTGTGTAATAATATTCCTCAAAATAGTCTTGAGAGCCAGAGGGACACTTTTGGCCTGACGTTGCCTACCCCTGTTGAAGGATATATACTTCCAAAGTAGTTAAGTGCAGCCCTTATCTGAACCTTTGTGAAAAATTCTATCGTATGCCTTTTTGAATCAGTGTATAAGTTTGAACTCAAAAGTGGTCGGAGGAAGATCTTCAGTATCCAGCCTGTTGGATACTCGAGTTGGTCAATAGGTGGCTTCTCTATTTGCACAAATTAAAACACAAGCCAATGAGGTCCGAATAAGCCAAGCAGAAAAGGAATTGGGTTGTGCAAGTGCTTCACGTTGGCAGATGAGATTGTATCATTGCAGAGCGCCAGGACCCACTGGGGACTGTGGGGTGTGAGGCACATATGGGCAAACGGCTGCTCACGAGCTGCTTATGTCCGCCCCGACACGGCCTTGGACAGAGAACCCTCCACCAGAGGATTCCACCAGGCTGTTACATTGGAGCGCTTTGTTTGCAGTGCCATTGGATTGTGGACTAAAACTGGGCTAAGCTATGGGTTTACCTGTATGTTGGTCATTATCACTTATGCCGCTTTCATAAAAGTATGCTACCTTCAAAAACATGTATTTCTCAACAGTTCCCTTGCGATTAAAATGTGTTTTAATGCTTTTATTTAGCATTGTGCACTGTGACCCAACTTTTTATTTGTAATGGTGGTTATAAAAAGTCCACAAAAGTCCAATAAATAATAATAACATACATGAATGATTATGGCTCAGCTTGTTATTGTAATTTACACATTCTCTCAAGCGCGGACAGACACAGCTTGGTCAAACGGATGGAATAAATTTAATATAACAGTAGTCTTAAAGTAACTCACCCTAAATAAATGATATCCAACTTCCTTAGCTCCCAGCTGCAATAAGCTTTAGATCACTCTAGAGTTTTCAGATGACTTTCCGCTAATGTCTTATTGATTCCCCTTCTTTCCCTTTTAACTCCTACACATGGAAATGGAAAGTATTGTGCAAGACAGACAGTCGAGACTTCCGCGGAGCAGTCACCAGTAAATTAGATCACTTTGCAGTGTACTGTAAACCATATAGGTATTATAATTGCAAGTGGTAGATCACGGGTTCCCAAACTTATCGGGCCACAACAACCCCCAACCAGACCAACAACTTGGGATCCCCCACTATAAAATATAATTAGTATTTGCAATAAATTCAGGTACACAACATTTAAAATCTGCATGGTTTATGAATGTCTGTTTTGATATTTGGCTTGATTTCACTAAAATATACTGCTTTCAATCAAAAATATAGAGGTATACATTTTGGGATGATCAAGTTGAGGAAGCTTCTTCTCGTTTGAAAAACATCCTCAACGTCCAGTCAGCAATATTCAAATCTGGACAATCACCAATCTTTGTTTATTAAATTAGAATATGTGAACTTTGGATAATTAATTTAAACGTTGATTTCTTTGTAGTTTTCTTTCTTCTAATCATTATTATTTTTTGCGAAATCTTAAATGCAGTTGCTCAAAAATTGTGCGTGATAAAAAAGTTACTGTATTAAAAGCATTCCTTGTCGTTCCCTATGTTACATATATATGACTGTAGTGTTTACACATTTTAATTTTAATAAAACAATACATACAATATTATCATTATATTAGATTCCCTGCAAACACGACCAGATAACATATACCATATGTACAAGCCTCAGTGGTGGAGTCTAGCCCTGAGTCGTGTCAGTTTGTTGGTGCTGTGTGGTTCTGTGGGAGACAGTGCCATATGCTGTCTGGACCAGTGCAGGGGGCAGAGCCATGTCCCCACTCTACAATTCTACAGGGAGGCCCACTAGAGGACACCACACACCAATGTCATACTATTATCATGCATCTCACATGAATGGCTTTTTACCGTTTTAGGATGGTTTCCTCAAAAGAATATAGTTGCACATATTCTAAATGATAATAGAAATGCACAATGAATGGAATATATATATATATTTCAAATGTAACATAAAATACTCAATTTCAAGTATTTTCATTCATGGTGATAAGCCATTTGTTAGCATGATCATGATAGAAATGCTCCACTTCGCTTCTGACAATTGTGAAATGTGCTTAAAAACTCATCCCTGAGAATAAATGAGAGGTTGGAAAAGAAAGTCTAAAAGAAAGGCAACCAGTCTTGTTATTACACCATTAATGCTACCGACAACATGCATTTTGTTACATGCTGCAATGTTAATTAGCAAACTAATTAAGTCACCCACTCCTCAATTAATGAATGCATACGCCGTCTGTCTCAGTGTCTCTTTGTTTCTGTTTGAGACATTGATCTTAAATGACAATGCTATTTTCAAGAGCACTCATATAGAATGACATGGAGCGCTGCCAACCGTGAACCCACTTCTGCTACAACACAAACAATTACTTTCTTGGTTTAGACAGTGCTTAACCTTGTTCATTGGGCTATACTGATAAAATGCATTTCAAAATAGACACAAAACATATGCTGTGTGTTAAAAAGGGCAAGTGTTTTGGAGTGGCACAAGTTGTCGCCGTTTTGTTGAAATACCTTTGGATGTGTTTGCTGAAAGCGGAATGAGGGGACAGAGTTTGTTTGCACATTGACTTGAGGGGTAGGCGCAGCGTGTTCTGAATTTATCTTATCTACGCGTTCATTACTACTTTGCATTTCAGGCAGAGAGCTGGGGCGCTCGGCTAAATCGCAGGAAGGATTGTTAGACACGCGTGTTATTAATTTTTTCTGGGTCCCCGTGGCGTCAGTATGAATCTTAATGCTGCTGACTGGGCTGAGGCCCTATCGACTTTCTTTAAAATATGAAGAAGCTTTGCTGGAAGCGCCTGGGGTCATTAGCTGAAGAGTAGGCGCAAATCCCTCACCGAGCCCCTGCTCCAGCTCCGCCATGTTAAATGTGCTCTTAAAATATTCATATTCATACACTTGCCAGCGCACATTCACACTCGCACACTCAGACAATGCACCAGGGACACGGGGATCAATATTAAAATCTATTCCTGTTTTGGTGCGTGCTTAATTAGCTGTGGTTCTCTTAAAGCGTGAAGTTTGAGGAGAGATTAACTGTATCTTTTGGTACACAGGACAATATTTACACCTGCTTTATCTGGGCGAACAGATGAAACGCACATTATGAATGGATGTTGACATATGGAAACTAAAGAAATGCAAATGAGTTTCCTGCCCTTTTTTTATTATTATTATTGGCTACATTTACATGGCAAATAGCTGTTTAAGTAGTTGATTTATTTGTTATTTTGTTGGTGTTTTAGAGCAAATAATAAACACACGTTTAAACGGCTACTGAGGTGAACTGTTACAAAAATAGAAACTCGTTTTTGTCAAACATTTACAGATGATCACTGAACATTCAGCCTGTTAAACCAAACACTAGTCTTAATGAAATTGACATACAGTAAAAACAACAACTTGAGAACAATGTACTCTTTTACTTGAGGAAAAAAAAAAATCTAAAATTGATAAGTAACAGTTTTACTATCTGCTTACAGTGTTTGCACTAAGGCTCGGTTCGATACATGGAACATCCGTTGAAAAGGCCTTAGTTTAACTCATCTTGCACAGAGGTGTAGTGTTTAATGAAAAAGACCACAAGTGCAATAAATGCAGTGTGACTGATTTGTGCTTTCGGAGGCCTGCACCGACTTTTGTGCCAATATTCGCTTTCCTCACATTTGTTGCTTGTCACTTAAATGGCAGATCAGCAGAATCCGTACGTGGCAGAAATGATGCACTTGTGGAACAGCAGTCAGATGGGGGAAATTTACATCAAACCCAATTAAAAAACGTGTGTCTAAAAGCATCGAGCTGCAAATCAAGGTTAGAGACACGTTTGCTCATTAAGGAGTTACAAGTGTAATGTCGTTAAGTCAGGAAAAAGTACTCACGAACATCAAAGCACTATGAAAGCAGGAGTAAATCATTCATAACATATTACTTATTTACATTGTCTGAAAATAAAGAAATAAAGTTTGCTTGGAAAGTGAATATTTTTCTGAATTATGTTGCATCTGGCCAAAGGGGTCCAGGGCAAGAGGGCCCCCTTGAAGACCTAAATTCCATGTTTGAATACCATCTCAAACCATGAACGCAACAACAGAGTCTACTTGTATTCAGGATAGTGGAAATGACTGGGTCTTGTCTGGTGTCTCCCCCAATGAATTATAACAATTGGGTAAATGTTTGTCCTCCAAATCCTCCTACACATAATGTACTCTTTAACATTGAATCAGCCTTTACAGAATGGCCAAATAGGTAGAAAATTGTAAATAGATACATTTAAAAAGTTTAGTCTCTCATCTAGAACAGAACAGAAGACCTGGAGTAAACTAATAATTAGCTGAACCTGACCTGCGCGGCCCATGCTATATTTATTGGTGGATAATTTGAACACGGATTAAGTTTCAGCCCCATCAAAAGACTCCAACATGTGTGGGACAGGTGCTGCGGGCGACACCAGGCCAAAACAATCACACTGCCACAGAACACAGGACGTCCCGCCTAATTGAAGCCTGTTTGCGTGGCACGCTGCTGGACAATAGACCAGGGCTGGCAGATGTATCGGGGGAGGAGGGGGGGGGGGGGGCAAAACCAACAAAAGGGGTGGGCACAACGTGTGTCTACAACAGGACAGTTTAAAAGGATTATGCGTGATCAGAATAATGTGTTATCAAATAGTTCTGATGTGTAATAAATGTGTTTTTAAAAGACCTCCACAACAGGGTTTTTACATTGTTAAAGGTGCATTATGTCACTTTTTATGCAGAAAAAAAAATATTGTCAGCCTACCCCATGGCAGCTGTGGCTATAACAGCTACCACTACCGAGTGTGGATTATAAATGATGACAATGCTTTGAGAAACCTGTCAGCTCAGGCTTGTAAAGTGCATTACAATTGTAAGCTAATATTATTATCAACACTTACAGTAAAACACCTAATTAGAAGATATTCCTCTATTTGATATATAATATCAAAACACACAACACCATTGTGGCTGGAGTATCTCTGGCCTATCGCTCAATGCTTTATAACAAAATATCCACATCAAATGCAAACGTTTGCAAGTTTGTGAGCCTTAAAATCAAATGACAAAATGTGTGCAGTATTACTTTTAACATCAATAAACCTCTCTTTGTGCTCATCTGATGTTGTTTGTGAACAGTCCCATTGCAGGTATATTGAGAAACATCATATCGATATAATACAAATCTATTTTACTTTAATGTCTTTGTCAGTTGTTTGTGCTCCTCAATGCAATTGCAGCTGTTTATGTTTACGCTCGCAATTCAGACAATACATTTATTCCACATAGCAAAGGCCCATCCCGGTGTTTTTAGTGGTGCGTATTGATTTGCGTGCAGTTTAATGTTGGACTTTATGGCTATGTTGTGGTTAGACAGGCAGGGAAGAAGACTACTTACTGCAGCCCACCGTCATAACTGAATCAATCCATTAAAGGTGCGCATTGAAACTGTGGTCACTTTCCACAATATGTAGCTATTATATACAGCTGCAAATTGAATTATTCAGTATCTGATTCAGTTATGAGCACCATGTAAAATTCTAAATAGAGATGGATGTTTTTTCCTATAGCCGCAATGCATTACGTCCATATATTAAATTGAAAACGAGCACCATGACACAGGGTCGGGAGATGCAATTATTAGATGTTCTAAACCCCATGGAAAACAGCGCGGAGAGGGGGTGTATGCGTGTTCCTGGGAAAGTGACTGCTGCTTGTCCTGCCCCCTGTCAGTTTTCTCAAAGGACTGTGAAATCACAAATTAAACGCCCCGCTATTGGAAACCAATCCAGTCTGATATGTCGTCCTCTCTTATAATTGTTTGTTTATTGGGGTCTTTTCAAAGGAAACAACATAAAGGTCTCCAAAGGGTCTGGCACCAGCTTGAGGGGTGACAAACGCTGGTGAAATAAATAGGGGAATCAAAGCAGCCTTGGTCCGAAAGGGGGTGAGGTAACTTAAGTGGTGAAAAGGTTTTCACATGATTGGGAGGTTGACAGTTCAATTCCTTGAACCAGGGCCCTTTCATTCCATCCTTGGGCAAGACAGTTCATCCACCTTGTATGTCTCTATCATTAAGGAGGTACAGTAAATGTCTAGGAGGGCTGGGTAGCTTTACACATTTTCCCCCAATACCAATACCCCCGATACCATACTGTTATTGTTTAACATTATCTGGACATAAGGAATATAAAGGCTCCTGATTTAATACTGGTATAGCCATGGTTTAGTACACTCACTCTCTGTAAATGTATTGATTAAAAATGGCTTTTATTCTTTACATGTAAAAAAAATAGTATTTTACATATAAGCATTGGCGCTTTAGATCCGAAAGCTTCTCGCCCAAAGTTGGGACAGGCTCTAGTGTCCTGTGACCCTTCAGATGAATGCAAGAGAGGGCAAGATGCAGTAACAGTCCTCAGCTGGTGGCAGTACAGACGGCAGTGCTCCTAACTGCCCACAGAGGTCTTGACCCCATGGCCTTCCGACCTCTTTCGTCTGCAGGCCATTGTCCACTATTTTCTGGTCTATTTGCTCTTCCTCTTGCTTTCTTTTGTTGCCAGTTGTGCACAATATGTTAAACGGGTAAAACATGTCTGGGCATAACATTTTAATTAATGACATGACACAGAGAGTAAAATAAGCTTAAGTCAAAATGAGAGACAGTGATTTAAGGGTTCAAAGCGTGAGGAAGGAATGGCTGGTTTGCGCAGACACATCGGGGGCTGAATGACGGCTGTTTTGAGTGATAAGTAAATTCAGAAATAGCAAAGCACACCAATACACACTATTCAGACACTATTGGGCTGTTTTATTTCCTGACCAATATCACGTTAGCAAATACAACTTTCACTTGTATTTCCCATATATTTAGATGTACCGCTGTAGTTGTTTGGGATGTACTATATATGTATGTATATATACAGTATATCTTACTCACCCACCATGGGCAGTCTCTTTCTCCTCCTAGCTAGGGAGCTTGAGGGTTCTGCACAGTATCTTTGCTGTTCCGAGAACTGCACTTTTCTGGACTGGGATTTCTGATGTATTTCCTGAGATCTGCTATAGGCACTCCTCCTAGTAGCACATTTTAGAGTCAGTAGCGGACAGTAATAGGTATACAGTATAGTATATGTAGTAAAAAAGAATTTTACTATATTTGAAAGAAGAACAAAAATTATATTTCATCCACCACTGCTCAGAGTAACACTACATCAAGCCTGCTACACAAACACATGCTGTGATTGTTGCAAAGTTAATGTGTTAAATGGAAATGGATATCCCTATGTGGTAGCCGCAGAAGTGATGCTATTGACTGAGATAAGGAACACAACAATCTCGAATAAAAAGAGAAAGTCCAGAAGAGGTTAGATGAAAAAATCAATGGTAACAACATGATCCAAAGGCATGAGTTCAGTGACAGGTGCAGGGTGAGAGCAGGTGTGATCGCACAATGGGGAAGACTAAATTAGCCTTACTCTACAGTTGTGGTGATAACGAGATCTGTGCTACGTGCATGTTCACAGACACCACAGATATAGGTCTACTGTTGCACCAATCATGTGCTCTGCTCCTCCACCTCTCAGCTTCACCCACAGCACCATATGGACTCACCTAGACACCTGTCAGTTGAAAGCTGACAAAAATGGCAATGATGTCTAATGAATAATTCAGGTTTCCCAGCAGTGGAGAGCTAATTTAGTCTGTCCCCTTCGACCTACACTGTCTTTGTCTTCACCTGTAGTAGTGGTTCTGAAACTTCTCACACAAAATATCACCGCACCAACACCAAATCTGGTCTAAAAGGTTTGATATAGACGTGAACTTGGACTAACGCAAGACTAAACTGGTCCAAACCAAGATGTGACCAAACTGTAATGAAAGCAAAAATGAAACTGTATCTGATTAAAATAGATCCTTTGTAAAATGGCAATGAACCCTGAATACAACAAGTGGTGTCGGTCCATTATCTGGAAATCAATACTTTATGTGAAGGTTTATGTTGACTGTCAAACTTCAGTTTTGAAGCTTTCAATTTGGATAACAAAATACTTAACACGTTCATTAATTAATCAAGATTTATTTGGTATTGAAGAATACATTTTAACAGGTTGATCGACAATGAATTCACTGTATATTGTTATTACAGTACAAGGACCAAAGAAAATTAGTTCTATCAGTGTTCATTTTGCTTTAAAAATATGGGGGGAAATAGGCTGTAGTGGACCCTGAAATTACAATTTTTACATAGTTTTTATTTCTGCCTTTTCTTTCAGTCTTCCCATGACATAAATTGGTTGATGTGCTACGTTCAATTCAATGCCTAACATCTACAGCTTACATAGCACTCCAAGCTCGCAATGGCCTTCTGATGTTAAATTGCCATTTTGTTTGTGAAAGTGTTACAGCAAGTAAAGCGTGTTAAATGAAGGAAGTCACTATATGATCACATGGGTACAGCGCACAGGGCGGAGTGGTCAGCAGATGTCAGTGCTCCCAGCCCACCCCCTCCCTGAGACCACCTGTTGGACTGGGGCCATCTGCAGGCCGGCCCTGTCCTGATACAGAGCCTGACCTACTGACCAATCACACACAAACATCTCACATCATGACAGGAAGCATGCGTGGGTAGAGCTGGGCAGTCTGTCATTTTTCTTCAGATTGGTCATTTCCTGTTGCTGTGTTATAATTGACAAAGGGTTGGTTAACCTGTAGTTATTCTTAAAATTACCTATATATGTTAAAGCAGCTGTGGGTCAATGAAGCAATCTTGTTATCTTCTGTGAAGCCTCTTGCACAATTTAGGATCACTTTGATTCATTACCAGATACATGGTCACTCCTGCGTCAGAGTATTTTTTATATCATGTGGAATCGTTCAGTGTGATGTTCGCATGTTAACTCTGTGTTCATTTGGGTTTCCTGTAGGCACCTTATACTGTACCACCAAAAACATGTAATAACAAACTTGATGTTATCAATCCAACCAGCTGATATTTCTTGACTTAAAGCCGATGTTTTGCCACAAACCATATAGCTTCTTCAAAGGCAATAACCTTGTCCCGTAAAATCCAACTGTGGGCGGGGACACGTGGCATGACATTTCCACAGTAATTAACGATAGAGGGGTATACCTGGTTGTTGTATCTCTCAGTTGTTAGTTTCTTTATGTTTAAGTACACTATCTATACACATACAGTATTAACCCCCAATAACTGTGTGTTTTCCAATACATTTTCCATTGTGTTTCCATTTTCAGTGAAGTAAAAAAGGGGAAAGAATTTGAACATGATCACACAACACATCAATGCATTTCTCCATTGTAATTACGCAGAAGTCTGACAGAGAGTGTAAAGGAAATGTGCTAACCCCCAGCAGCTGATATGATGTATAATTGAGTGAAGAATCACTAATCCTTGTTTCCTGTGTTTGAGAAACTGTTGATGATTTCAAATGCCAGACTTATTCCGCCCCGGAGACCACATACAGTAGTTTTCTTAGCAGCCTGAGTGCATCAGGTAGATATTGGATTGGAGAGTTTGTGGTTTGCTCTCAGGCCTGATGAAATCAAGTGTGATCCCAGTTTGAGCATGTTTACCAGAAACTTTTTTGTAATCCTGTGTACTTTATTCTAATGGGATCTATGTGAACTATGCACTTTTGAAGTTATGGTGGATATTTTCCAACAATGTTTCGCAATAAAAAGTATAGTGATGAACCAACATGTTTTTCTTATTCCTCTAACAAATCAAGGGGAAAAAAAAGTTTCAGTTCGACACAATTTTCTTGTTAATGTGCTCAGGGTTTGTTTTTGCATCTCATACGAGCTGCAAAAAGTGTTTTTATACAATTTTATACAACCCCCTCTGGGCTGTCTTCATATCTTATTAAGTCAGCTAAAACCTGCAGACTTTCGAGACTCCACTGAGTAAAACCCTTTTGGTCAAGGGAACTTTAATTTGGCCTCCCTGCTGAGTAGGTTTGAACACCATTCACATCACTGTCAGGAACCAACCAAACGCCGAATCACATAAATCCTATGAGAACAATAGAAAGCAGTTTGAATGAAAAGTGAATAATTCTTGTCATAATGAATGTTTCAAGCAGTGTTAACCTTGTACAAGAACAAATTATGTGACTGCCTGGCAATTATTCAGTACACATATTGTGATAGCTGACATAAAAAGAATTTTGTGTTTATGCCACTGCAGTTTCAGCTGTGCAGAGTGGCATTATTTGAGGAAACAGAAAATATGAGAACACCTGACCATCATTTTGTATTACAATGCTTTACAGTGCCAATAAATGTTCAAATATTAATGAAAAAATAGTGGTTATATTAGTGTAGTTATAAGTGTGACTGGTCTATCTATAGTGGATAAACATGTGGAAAGATGAACTTTGTATTTTTTGTTTTTGCTTATAGTTTCATACACATTTTGTGTTTCAGTCTTTAATTTAAACTCACTGTCACAGATAATGATCTTGGGGGAACTATTGTGGTTTAAAGGTGCTGTACCCGATTTCCAGTTTTCAAACCGAAGCAGGGAGCTAGTTTAAAGTTTAAATTGCTAGCAGCTGAACACTCCTTTGTAAGATGTAAGTTGTAAGTTTTAGGGAGCAGAGGGACCTGCTAATGTTTAAAGCTATAAGCTATTAGCCTGCATGCAGAAGTGTGTTCTGCATGCAGCAATCTCTTATCATCCCCACAAATGTCTGCAAACACAACATACAATGAATGAAAATGGGAAAAATCCGGTACACTGCCCCTTTAAAGACCCTGTCAAGAAGACATTGACAAGTTGCCATTGTTGATGTGTATATGTGTTGTTTACAGTAAGTGTACCGCACACTGCTGCCTGTTTTGGGGGTCATATTTGATCAACCCCTGAATGATGTGCCAGGACGATGTGACAGTTTGTCAGAAAGCGGGTCACGGGGTAGTCCCTGTGTAGGCGGGCCCTTTACGGGTATAATTAGGCCCTCATTTCCATATCAGTCAATTACCGACGATAGCATTCTGGCTGCTTTCTCTCAGGAATCTGCCCTTCTGGACACCAGCTCTGAAGAGGACACATTTGCAGGAGAAGTAATTATTTCTCCAATTCTCCCTCCTGCGCCTCCTTCTCCTTATTATGATTGCTGCTGGTAAAACAATAGCTAAGGTTTTGTTGCGCTGTGTTGCTGCGGGCACCATCTGTGATAGTGAGGGGGAGGCAACAACAATACGCGTCCATATGGTCAGGGCATCAGCGGCGGGCTATATCTGCTCATCAAGTCCTGTCATTGTCATCAGACTGGGCTCTACACTCGTCTGTCAACGCACGCACACACACACGACATAGTCACGGCGCTAAATCTATTGATAGATTATGTTGGATGAGCAATGCCGATAAATTTAAATCGCGTCTAATTATGAACTGTATGTGGATGAAAAATGTAATTTCAAGGGGAATTTTTGGAGAGCTTGTTTCAGTTTGCATGTTTGTGGGAGAAGGTAAAAAAAAAAAAAAAAAAATCAAAAAAGCACGGATTTCAATACCGTGCTAATAAAATAATTTGCCACTTTAGCATCAGTTCCGACCTGCAGTTGTTGATTGGTGTCGAGGGCTTGGGGCTTTTTTAGACATACCCATCTGCTGTCTCGCGCCTCATATCTGCAACATGCACAGATGTTTGGTTTTATGTTATTTGGGGGATAGCTTTAAGATCATCATTCATTTCCTGTAGACTAATGCTATTCTTGGTCTATAATTTCCTCAGTGATATCTAATGAAACTACCTTTTTGTTTTGCTTAGCCTAAAAGTTGGTTGTTGTCTTCAATGATTTAGTTTGCAAAGACTACTTGCCTCAATACATGGTCCAGAGCCTGATTCTTTTTCGTTAGCCAGAGTCTGACTGGGACACATGAAGTACAGTCACAAAGGACCCAGGCAACGTGACTACTGCCTATACCTTCACACAAGGCCCGACAAGCATGACGTTACAGATGTGAATGGCATGTGGACAACCTTTGGAGGCCCCGACCAAGTGCCTCTGAGGAGCTCAATTTGAGAACCATTGTGAAAAAAAAAAAGAAGTATTCCACAATAGAAGAGTATAGTTCAAGTGTTTGTGCACCACGTGTTTCAATTTACATCAGCATTCCCCCCATTTCACCAGTGCATCCACGGTGTAAGCCTACAGATGAATATAAATTGCATATTATTTGTTTGTATTCTCCAAACCAGTGTGGGACCATCCCTAATGAGCCATATCCTTGTAATTCTTCCAGGTGAGACGGGGGTGATGGCTGTGCGCGCAAAGATAATGAAAGCCCGCAGAACGCATAAAGCAAGACAAGGGCAATGAGAAGGGGACACTGTGCTGCAGACTGTGGGGGGAGATGCCAAGATATGGTTATTAGATGCGTCAACGTAGTAAAAAAAATAATAAAAAAAATAAGCATGTTGCACGGAATGAGGACATGCGCTTGAGGAAAAGGAGATTAAACTTGTGAGAGATCCAAAGTGATAGGATAGTGGATAAAGGAATCTGGAGGAGGGTAGGAGAAGGACAAAGCTACATGTGAAAGCTGCGATAAGCGGTTATCCGACGTCATCTCGCTCTGCATTATCTTTGTCTGCTGTACGCTGTATCTTCCCTATCGCACTGTCTTCCTCCAAATAATAGGATTCCTGAAACAAAGCCCCCCGCAACTGCAGGCTTTTTTAATTGAGCTTCAAAATCCATAATTAACACACACACACACACACACACACACACACAGCCGGAGCGTGTAGGCAACAGACCGGCAGCTATTACCTTAAGATTGTTTTCGCACACAGCAAAGTAGAGCAATTTGTCTCAAGAATATCGTAAATGCAGCATTAATCTTAGTCTGGCTAAATTTAAGTATTAATCATTCTCGCTGGTTTGATGAGAGGAGTGTTTTATGACTCCCTCGCATCTGAATTATTCATACATTTTAAGGATAAAACAACACACAGTCTGAGGCAATCTTCACACTTATTTGTTTTTATTTTGTATATGGATTTAATGCATCAAAGCTCGGGAAGGATGGACTCATCCACCAGGGTGTCAGCAGGTGCCTTCTGCTTCCTACTGCCGCGCAGATACATTTGATATTGATAGCTATTCTTTTTTCCACCGAGGGATTAAGAGGACACCATATCACGGTGTTAAAAAGTCCTTGCTATTTTAGGTGTACAAGCCTTGCCTTGATGTGCCACAAAAAACGAAAGTTCACTCTACCTTTTTTTTTGCCAAAGGAGTGTACTATATGTCATTCACGTTCATGTACCAATCCTACATGTGTTTTCCTTTAATAAATTAAATAAAATAAATAAATAAATTAAAAAAAAAAAATTAAGAGGACACCATTTTGATTCTCTGTATGTGCTTTACATTGTGGTGAATTAAATTATACTGTGCAGTATAATCAAGTACCAGATAAGTCATTACAAGAACACTTTTCTATGAAGGTCATCTTTATTTAAAATGTGTAAAAGTACAGTTCCTTGTGCAGGTCGCTCTTTGAAACTGAGGAAATCTCTGCCTGAGGAAAACTGTTAAATGATGCTCTTAACTGAGTGAGTGCAAATGTATTTTGAACCTATTACAATTCACTATTGCTTTAATATACTGGCATAATCCAAAGCATTAATCTCCCCGTGTGCTGAGAATATCAATGAGCGGCCCTTTACTACAGAAATGGTGTATTTTGAATATTCGGGTGCGGTGTTTGTCTTGTTAAGAAGAAGACCCATGTGGACACTCTAATACTCACCAGATCACAGGGATTAGGAGATTGTTTATAGGATCAGCTGAACAATAGACAGGGGAGACTCCTCTGTGCTGTGCTTCTTTTGCCTCCGGCGCTGCACAGCTCTGCCCTTTACCCACACTTCCTCCTCCTTCCCAGCATTCCCTCTGCTTCATCTTGACCTCTTCACCGTGTACCAACTTTCACCGACTTTCCCCCCACTTTTTGTCCCTCATATGCATCAAGGACTAATTCAGCCACAATCCTCACGATGGCCGATGCTGGACCAATCCCTTCAGAGCGGCGTTTTGCCCGCTGGTCACCTGACCGCACAGCACAACAGAGGGATTCAAGGATGACAGTTGCCCCCGGCGTCGCCATGGCAGACCCGGGACAAAGTGGGATGATGGGGAGGGTGGGAGTGGCAGAGAAAGGGGGTTTTGCCCATAGCTGCTTGCTGGCCAGCCGCGGTCTGCTCCGGCCCTGGGAGACAGCTGGACCCTCTCTCACCTCCTCATGCGTAGTGGTGGTCAGTCCTGTAACCATCACCATAAGGTCCAAATCCACGCCCTGGGACAATATCGGTGCCTCAACACAATTAATTTGGAATGGCACAGTAGCTTTGGGGGAAATTACCATTGCACAAATAAGGATTCAGCATATTTAGGGGTCAAATAGGTGCGTGCTTGGTTTGTTGTTGTAGTTCTCCAAGTGGCCACTAGAGTATTGCACAAAACAAATGCTTTGAAGATCAGGTCAATATATTTTGCCAAACCATTGTTATTTGTGTATTTTCAATGATGATTCTCATTTCTGATACTATCTATGACTTGAAGCAAATGTGACATTACTGCAGAATTACTGTCTTGTTGTTGTAGTTCTCATTGTGGCCACTAATCTTTATATGCCTTAAACCAATGAATCAGCATGTCTGATCATTACCTGTGTTTTTAGCTTGAAGGCCTAGTTAATAAATATTGCAAAGTACAGATATAATAGAAAAGTTTGCGTTCATACCCGGAGCTGAAATAGTACTTCCCATCTCGATCATACTTTAACACAGTGAGCGAGAAAAGAAAGGAGATGGGAGGGATTTCACTGAACAAACTAAAATATTAAATAAATAAGTCTTAATTTTTAGTTGTAGCAGGCAGAGCAGCGCATTGATAACTCCTTAAAGTTCCCCTAATGATAGTATCTAACTTTCCAACAGAGTGGCACCAGTCTGGCAGCTGTGTTTTGCATCTCTGATTGTCTTACACATATTTCTCTTTTATCAAATTTTCTGAAAGGTGTAATTATGTCGGCCCCCTTGAAATATCCCTGGCGTGTTCGCTCGTGTTCATCTGGCGCTTGCCACATATAATTTAATTTGAATTCATTACTCCCCCCTCCTGTCAGTTAATATATTCATGACTTTCAATTCCCTCAGAGCTGTCCCACCACCTGGAGTGTCCTCCCTCATCTGTGTCATTCTTCCCCCGCCCCCCTCCCCCCCACACGTCCCCTCCCCAGGGTCCCATGAAGGGGTGTTAGGGCTGGGTCACCGGGCCGGGGCGGTGGGGGGTACATGGTGGGTGCTGTCATTAGGGTGCAGTGGAATGTGTTAGGGAGCAGCTGGGACCATCTCTGCTCTGGCCTCTGTCTGTGCTGGTGCTGCTGGTGTGTGTCCCACTAAGAGCCTAAGAGGCGGGTGACACCTGCAAACAGTCAGGATGGGGCGGGGCCCGGGTGTGTGGGGAGAGCATATTACAGTCACAGAACACAAATCAAAGATATGGAGTAAAAATAATGGGCTATTTGTGATATTAAAAATTATAGTCCAAACTGTCTCACAGAAATGTTATCAAACTGTTACTTAATTGAAGAGAGGCTCACCATTTAGCATACGTACAGTACGACAAGTTCATTTTGTCCAGTATATAGTACAGTTCTATTTAGATTTTAGATTTTTCGTCGTGAAATTGCTACTTCACTTGTGTCAAAGACGTATTCATTTATTTAAGAAAAGCACAAAAACTCATATGCATATGTTCATAGAGGAAAAAAACAAACAGCCTACAACTACAATACAATATGTGTAACCATTTTTATTCAATGCCTTGTGAGCATTATGTTTTATCTGCTTGTTGTGGATTTACTGAAGACATGAGGAGCTGTCCCATGAGGTGTGGTGCTGAATGTGGCACAGTGTTTCCACACATGACACAAGCATTACAGTAATTGTGTTGAGAATGAAATATGTACTTCTCAAGAATTGTACTTGGTATTGTTTTATAACGTTTCTACACACTCCATACAGTATATTGCAGCTAGTATTTCCCCATAGTTTTTTCTTTGTCTTACTATTGGAGAACAAATATCAGTAAAGTTTGGATTACTTGTACTATGCAATCACTGAAGAAAACTACGCAATCAAACATTCCAGGTATCTTGTACGTCTTTCTTTATTCTGTTTTTCTTTTGTCTTTCCAACAACAACATTTATTATTTATCCTGTTCAGAATCTTACATCAGTCCACAGAAACCAGTCACTATTCCTCCTTGCAGCCTCATGACAGAGTCAGGTTGAAGCTTCAAAACCATGTCTCTGCGCCTTTTATATACACAGTGTCTTCCATACACCTTTGTGGCCTTTCCCCACAGACACTCGCTGAGTGCGTCCCTCCTGTGTGCTAAATATTTCATGGAGAGGAGCAGGTTAAGTTTGATCGTAGCAGGGGGCCGGTGTTGGAGTTCAAAGCAGAAGACGTGAGGTCCTCTGACAGTCAGCCAGAACAGACTGAGTTACAGGTGAGGAAGAGGAGAAGAAGGAGAGGAGAGGACCAGGCTGAACGGGGGAGGAGGGGAGAATAGCTGTATGTCTCCTGCTTTGTGCTCAGAATGTATTCAGCACCACGACTCTGCTGGACAGCTCCTCCTGCACTCTATTGGTAAAAGAGAGGTCAGACAATTTCGGTTTTAAAACTTTTGTCTTTGAAGTTTGAAAATAAATCTATGTAATATGCAACGAAATGAAAACAAGACACTGAGGAGCTCACATTGTTTTAAACTATGTGAAATAATGTATTGGATTAAAACTAATGACCACAGTTGCTGGGATAGGCTCAAAGCAAGCCATACATGTTTTGAGGCAAATCAATTTATTCATGTATTTATGTATTATTCTGTAATTCTAACAATGATATACCAAAAATACAAATAATATGACATTACTGGGTACAAAAGTGAGGTCATAAAATAATATAAAATAAACATACTTGACACTTGAATAAATAAATTCACATTTTAATTGAAAACTAAAAACAACATTTTCAATTCAAATACCCTTTTGGCAACTAAATTATTGAATAAATAGATAGACAGACATGAGCTCAACAACAAATGCATGTTAAGCTTCAACAAACAGATTGGTGCAAAGTGCATTTACAACCATTCAGCTTTCAAGTGTTTCTGGAACTCCTGATCATTCATGTAACTTATAAACAGTAACTAAACAGTAATTGTAGTGCCATGTTTTCCATTGTATATACTTCAATGAATAAAAAACAGGCATAAAACATTCCCTTTAAAAGTTTAAAGGGCGACAGTGGCACAGAGAGTAGAGCGGGTCGTCTTGTGACCGGAGGGTCGGCGGTTCAAATTCCGCAGGTGCACACTGTCATTGTGTCCTTGGGCAAGACACTTCCCTCACCTTGCCTCCAGTGTCTGCGTACACTAGTGTGTGAATGGGTGACTGGTTCCTTGATCTAAAGCGCTTTGAGTGCCTAAAGTAGGTAGAAAGGTGCTATATAAATGTGACCATTTAACATTTCCGTGACACAACTTTTCTATCATCCCATCAGGATGTTAAACAAAAATGAGTCCCCAGTCCACAGTCGTGTTGCTCATCACTGTTGTGTGTGGATGTAGAGTTTGTGTCAGATTTACAGGCGTACCAGAAACAAGCAACATTACAAATGTATTATGAAAGAAAAATAGCATGTATCCGTTAAGATCCTCCTTAATGGCATTGTGTACTGATTACAACACGATCTGCCAGACTTACGACATGAACATGTTTGTGTGACCTTACACCAGACACTGACAGAAATGAAATTAAAAGTAGACCTCCTCATCTGATTGTGATGTGTTTGAGTGTATTAAAAGCACAGAGGGGGCTTCATTATTAATCAGGGCCCTTCCCTTAGTGCAGTGCAGCTCTCTCTGCGGCTTAATGACTGAAAATGAGTGGTAATTATGGGCTGTCAGTCCGAACCCTGCACCCCCCTCCCCTTTAGACCCGCTCTTCCCTACAGTCTGTGTCATCCCCTCTGCCCCGCCACACCCTGCAGCCACCACGAGCAATGGCCGCTTAGACCATAGGCCTGTCGCAATAATACTATATCAACTTATCGCTCTATAAGTGAAATGAAGGACAATAACATTTTTAGACATGATAAATGTACGACACATGCTGCATGTGTACTTAAATACAAAAGAAAGAATGAACGCTATGACAGCGCTGAGTGAGCTGTCTGTGTAAAACCAGACCCCACAAAAACATCACCACACAAATTACCCACAATCCCACCTTCTTAAAGAGAAAGCAGCATTGAAAACATCGGCCGTATCAGCGCATGTATCCAGATCATTTATAGATCAGTGCTGCGTTAGGGGAGGCGGGGTGTAAACTAAACAGCATACCAGGCTACAGAGCTTTTCGTCAACTTACAAGAAGGACTGAATAAAAAACGAAACCAGTGTGCCAGTCAGTGTGTCAGTGCTAACGTTAGCGAGAGCCACTGATGAACATATACTGTATGTGTGTGTGAGGTCACACGTGAGGCCTGTTAGACCATTCATCCCAGTCATTCATGCAAATAATCCTGTGTAAATAATGTACTGTAAGCAAAGTTTCCTTTAAGGAAACCACGTTAGAAATCATTTACATCAATAATTGATTTAATTTAATTTTCTTTTTTTAAGGGTACATGATAGTTGGTTTAAAACTGAAGGCTGCCCTGCTTAGAGGTTTGAATTCAGCACCGCCCTTCTCTGAGACAGCTCCTTCTCCAGCCTCACATGTTTGCATCATAATCATCATTAAAATGGTCGAAGTACAGCTCAAAAATATTGATTGATTGATTTTGCCATGACTAAAAATGTACTAAGGTTTAAGGTACAATTACTTTTAGCGACAACAACTATTACAACAAGTAGCAATATCAACAACTGATATTACTACTACAACTATACTGTCTGCAAACAGTTTTATAAATGTTCCTATAACTGCTGCTTCTACTGCTCACTTCTAATAAGCCTACTTTTACTTCTGACAAATACATATTGATTTAGAACTGCCCAAATATTATGCTTAACTATACATTCAGGTATTCGCTATTTTTTACATCTTAAGCTAAACCTACAATTTGCAAAAACATCCTAGCATTGTTCTAAGTAAATATATATTTTGCATTCCTCCTGTCTTCTCCAATCTCCCCCTCCCTTCTCCTGCACCGTGCACTTAAGCTCATCGTTATGCGGCGTGTGGTTTGTCAGAGCCGGTGATGAATTTGTTTATGAGTGGAGGGAGCTGATTTCCCCTGAGTGGTCTTTCTCCATCTCCCTCACTCTCACTGTTTTCTTGCCCCATATGAGTCGGTCCAATCTCACACATGCCTCTGACCCCCCGCCCCATCCAACCCAGCAGGGTGCTCCCTTATCACCAAACATGTCTGAGTGCAGGATCTCTGGCGATCTGCCCCAGAAGTGAAGGGTCACTGACCAGGTGACGGTGAGAGGTGATGAGAGCCCTTCGACAATATTTAGAGGAATTTCTGAAAAATTAAACGGTCAAATCTGCATAATCTCTGTTGCTTCCCTCAGACAAGTTTGTCAAACTGTGGTAAGCATAAAACTTGTATGTTGTAGTTTTTCCTATATAAACTCTGACATTAGCTTTTCATAAACTTTTATGGTAAATGATAATGATGTATTCACAACCACAAAACCTTTAACATAAAAGTTGTTTTTACACAATTATACTGTACAATCATACAGCAAGGACAACTCCACACATTGGGTTCCAGATCCTATGCATAATTTAATTTGCATTAAACATAAAACAACTCTCTCTCCCATCTATAAGTCAAAGCTCAGTGAGTGATGCTGACGTTGAGCTACAGTACATCCACAAACTTGTATTTGAGTCTATGCAGTTTAAGGCCCTCCAGGTCGAGTTGTGTTTGCAGTACCTTGTGCCTTGTACCTGTACCTGCTACCTGCTAAATTCCCGTATTGTCCTGAAAAGCCCCTGTGAGTGAAATTTCAAAATGAACACTGGGCCTATTACGCATTTATTGAAACAAAAACACACACATGGCAGTCTCCAGCCGTGCCCTGAGCGGTGCCAGGCATGAGTAATGCGTTGCTTGTTTAAGTCTTCAGTGTCTCTTACAACACGGGGCAAGCTTAAAATGCATCGCACGTTGATACCACTGACAATACAAACCATCTCGGTTGACAGGTCCCCCTCCTGGGCGTTTCAATATCCGCATGCTGTTTCAAATCTGCCTCTATGCTCACACACATACACACATACATACAGCACAGTCATATCCCAGTTGGGGGTGGTGGAAGTGCGAGCTATTATCAATTAATCTTTGCGGCGTTTTTCTCGCGCAGAGACTGAGGCCATATGGTGCTCTGTCAGCCACTGTCTTTAATTTACTCCTTGCGTCTGCTGTGAAAACACACCAACATCCGATCTAAAGTGCTGATTTGATAGAAGGGCTACAGAGAAACATGAAGACCAGGCATCTAATATACATGTCCGGCACACTGGGGACTATGTAAAAGCTGTGAGAGAACAACGGCACAAGAAGCAAGCGGTAGCAGGCTGTGGACTCAATAACAAACGCTCCGGGAGCTCTGTGAAATCAGGTTGAGTTTAGTTGGAGGTAAGAGACGTCAGCAGCACCAGAAACCCAGAGCTGTTGAGGCAATACTGTGCAATGTATTTCTGGAGTTTCTCATTTTTTCTTGGTTTAAAAAAAAAATCTCTCTCTTTTTATTACATCATCCCGCTCACTAGATAATTTTCTAAATAACATAGGCTTACAAATTCTTTCATATCAACAGACTCTAAAATTATTCATCTGCTTTCTTTGGACGTTTTTTTTTTTGTTTTTGTTTTTTTTAATAAAGGCACAGCAAGGTCAACTCTTTTCCCTTCACTCAAAGATCAGTGTTATTAGCAATTAATTCCGATTCTGTGCTTTACCTTTTTACTGCAAACTTCATGAGGACCACTTTACCTGAGGGCAGAACTGAGCGAGGGCCCCATCCAGATGATTTTTGTTGAGCCAAAACACAAAAGTAGAGTGTGGCCTAGCTTGATAATCAAAGAGTTTACAATGGCCCAAACAACAGGGACAAGCTTCTTTGGTTCTATTATACTGTTACACAAAATGTATACAGTATCTTTTTCAGCCAATACATCTTTAATAATGTTTATAGTTGCCATCTACACAATGGTATTGGTGAATTACTGTTTCTTTGTCCTATACTTGCTTCATTACTGCAGCTTGTAAAATCCCTCAGAGTTGTTCAAGGTTACCTGGTGTGAGCGTGCTGGAGTGCCTGCTGCTTTTGAGACATTTTCTAAAACAGTGGCGGAGCAGAGGGGAGCGGGCGGGGGCAGGGAGAGCAGCTATTGTGCATGGCCTGAAGCGTGTGGGTGTAAGAGGGGCAGAGGTGAAGATGGAGAGGTCGTCTTTGTTGTGGTGTGGGGTTAAGGACACGCGGCGCACTGGAGTGTTTTCTGTGCAGTGAAGGTCTCAGGTGGAGTCAGCTCCGTGGGCAGGGCTGATGCTGAGGAGAGTGGCGTTGCATGATGGATGAGGTGTGCTCATGTGGGCTCTCACCACACATATTATGGTCAAACACACAATCCATCAGAGCAGATTGGACCCAAGGATTCCTCTGCTCAGGCAGAGGACAAGTCCAGCTGAGCAGGCGTCGCGCTCAAAACTGAGTTAGGATTTGTGTCAGGAAGATGCATCTCGTCCATAAAATACAGCACACGTGGAGAGGGAACTATACTTGGGGCGACGGTGGCGCAGATGGTAGAGCGGGTCGTCTCATGATCGGAAGGTCCGGGGTTCGAATCCCGCCTCCTGAAGGTGCACATTGTCGTTGTGTCCTTGGGCAAGACACTTCACCCACATTGCCTCCAGTGTCTGCATACACTGGTGTGTGAATGGGTGAGTGGATCCTTGCTGTAAAGCGCTTTGAGTGCCTAATGTAGGTGGAAAAGCGCTGTATAAGTTGAGACCATTTACTTTCAAGTCCTGTACTGATTGTTTATAGCGGTGATATGAAATTTGTTTTACCCACAGCAGCCATTAGGGTAAATATTGTATTTCACACTACCCTACGTGCATTACCAATCAAATTGAGTACCAGGTAAGTACAGTGCAACAAGAGTAGTGTAAAATAAAGCATTTCTGACATTTGTGTAAAGAGACTGTGCATATAATTATAAAGCCTTTTTATGGCAAATGGTCTCAACTTACTGGTGAAACTCCTCAAATTAGAATATCGTTGAAAAGTGCATTGGTTTCTGTAGTTCGGCTTGAACTCTGAAACTGATATATGATGGACTCATTACATGCAAAGTGAGATATGTATAGCCTTTATTTGTTAAAATGTTGATTATTATGGCTCAGCTTGTTAAAAACCATAAAGGAAAATCTCATAAAATTTGAATAGTTTGAAAATGACTGTAAGCCATAATCATCAAAATTATAACAAAGGCTTGACATAATGTCACTTTGCATGTAATGAGTCGTTCACATTTTGAGTTGAATTACAGAAATAAATGAACTTTTGAACGATATTCAAATTTCAGTTTCAGTTTCACCTGTATATAGCGCTTTTCTACCTTCGTCACCCAATCACCACTCACCCATTCACACTCTCATTCACACATCAATGTACGCAGACACTGGAGGCAAGGTGGGTCAAGTGTCTTGCCCAAGGACACAACGTCACCCCAATCATAAGAGATTGTTTGCATTACTGTGAAATGTAAAGTTCCACTGAAGCTTCCTTAAGGTTGGGAAACTTGGTTGGGAAAGCTGTGACTGAGTTTTATTCAAGCAAATTATTCAAAGAGTAAACAAGAAAACAAGAAAAAAATGAGGGTTGTGGTGCTGACAGTACTGGGTTAATGGTAAGAACAGTTGTTCTCCGAAGTTTCCAGATGATCTTGTACAAACCTTGTACACAATGGTATACACGACTGCAAATCAATCCACTTTTATAGATTTATTGTAATTTCTTTTATGTGCATGATTCAGTCAGACGACCTCCACAAAGGACTGTTTTCTTTTGCCTGCATATACATAGCCTCTCTGGACACTCTTGTATAAATGTCACACCTGTATGTACCTACATGCTGCTCTTGGTGCCAGTATAATGAGGGCTGTGAGGCCAGACACAGTTGTTACAGTGCAATGGTAGTGTTTTTGTGCTATGGTTCGTGCTCAGGTGCTGCAGCTGAAGGCCAATCATCACAGACTCTGAGCCTAATGAGGGGATCTCCATGATTCAGGACACTCTGACCCCCATGCACCATCCTCTAGGGCCAGCTGCTGCTCCATCAATAAGGACACATTCACATCCAGCAAAGAAAAACTACTTCCTAAAGTTCAGATTGTGTGTTTTTGTTTTTGCTGGTGAAATGATCATGACTGGTGTTGAGTTTGGGATAGTTTTATTGGTTATAACTGACTTTATAAGCTGAATATGGCGTCACAATGGTTACTATTCTCACCTCACTTGAGGAGAAAACAGTTTTTTTTAGGAAATGGAATTTCAGACCAATGTCAAAGATGAAATGTGTCTTATGAAGGGCTGTGATTGATTAAAATCTTACTGGGCCCATGTTAATACACTGACCTCTGTGTGAGTGTGAAATGTAGCATGAACATGTTGACTAAATTAGTCTTGACTTTGGACTCAAATGTATTGGATATGTGTCTTTCTTTATGTTAATTTTTCCATTTCATTTGAAACTCTAAAATAGTGGACATCAAAATATAACCTTGCATTCTAATTCTTAAAATATAACTGTCTGTTTTTGTGACCCATTTGTTTTAAAGCATGCATTTTGTGATATAATGTGGTTAATTCCATAATCAAACAGTGTGATTTATGTCTTTGTGATATATTTTTTAACTGGTGCCCTCTAACAACTTTGAAAAGGAAAATTCCTGGGTTTTATACTTCCTGTATCTGGGAGGGGGTGCCCAACATTAGGGGCTAAACTTACCAGTAGAGAACACAGAAAGATAGAGCACTACAAAAATGTGTGATTTTGTGCGTTATATTCAACTATAAAACTCCATCTTGTGCGCAGTTGTGGTACACAGTTTCATTGAAAATTATTAAAATACAATACCAATGTTCAACAACAAAAAAATAAAAATTGTATCTCTCGAGCCAATGCTTGTTATTCAGAGTTTTAGAAATAACCTTCATCTGCCGTGTTGCAAGGGGGTCTGTTTTGTGTTTAAAAATGAATGTCATGCATTCACTTTGAATCTGTAAATACTGTACTGACACGACTTTTCACTAAGCACCAATCATCAAGAGGAGTTGACTTAGTGGCAACTTTACACATTTCCAGTGATTTCTTTCAATGGCACAGGCTTTTTTTTTGTTTTTTTTGTTGGGGGGGTTGAATTTGTACACATTCAATCTCTGTTTTATGTTTGATGTTGCCTTGCCATATTTGTATTCAGAGTGCTTTGTTCATGCGACAGCGAACGCACTGCTTCTTTTCCATCTACATCAGGCCTTGTCAGTTTAAATACAAATTCATGGGTTTGCAAAGTGGCCTGTTTGTTGTACATATGCAGTGTGAAATACATATTTGATCACGCACAAAGCCAGAGTGTGAGAAGCTGACCTTGATGCTGTGACGCACGATTCATTTTACCACTAATTTCTTTTAGCCGCTTTCCTGTGACTATGAGCCCGCTGGTCTTAAAATCAAATTAGCAAAACAAATCAAGCATGTGATGCACAGGCTTGTTGATTGCTGCTGTTTTTTCACTTTATTTTATTGGCATTTTTCCCTCCCTTTTCCTCCTGAAGTTGCAGCTTTCTCGCCACGAGCGTCCCTGTGGACCGGACCAGATGTTCCAGGCACCACTTCCCCACTCTCTCTCTGCCTCATGGAATATTCATGGGCAACCAGGCACAGCAGCACAGACCGCAGACCACTTCTTTATTTATTTCCTCGCCCTGCTGCCTGACTGTCTAATGCACAACAATAATTCAACATTCAACAATAGCATCGCGTCACCTTCCCCTCTCACTCATCCACATCCTTTCCTTAACTTTTTATAGTCTATAACCAAACGTGACACTATTACCGAAGATTATATGAGTGTTCATTTGATTGACAAACACTATATGCTGTATTATTACATTATTGCTAATGGTTGAACAGTAGATGCCAGAAAAAGTTAGAAAACATTTTAACAACAGAAGGAGAAAAGACATATATTTGATATAAATCTGGCAAAGAAATAGAGTACTGCATTATGGCACACCCAAGCATGAAAAAAAAAAAGATTATTATGTGAAAATGAGTACGCCAATAAGAAAAAAAAGAAGGGGAGGAAAGCAAAGATCATGGTTAGAAAATCTAGTAGTTCTTTTTAAAATGGTATATTGCAGAATCATTGACAAAGTGCAATAGACTATATCATGGCTAATACTATGTAATGGCTTCCGAAACCTCAGTCGAAACAACAGGGTGATCCATCAGCAGAAACATGCTGCTAACAGCCCACAACAGCATCCATTACTGTAGAGGATTTAGCCCAATTATCATCACCAAACAAAGAATTTAAGTGTCCCAATGCATTAGGCCGGGTTGTAAACAATGGCACCACCATTAGGCTCCATGCACAAACATCAGTTATTCACCACTCCAGTGACTCTGCACCATCCGCCTAATAAAAGTGAGAAGGGCGGGCCAGTCAAAATGCCAAAACACGAGCTTTAAGTTATATGGTTGCACTTTACTTTACAACACAGAAACAACATAAGGATGGATGGTGACAATGGATAACGAAGGTCAATGCATTTTGTGTTGCCATATTACTAAAAAAAACAGTGTCCTGGTGACCACTTTTAGTTTCCAGTCTCAGAATCAGCTTATTCAGATATTTGGGGATTAACATACTTCAAAAATTGTAATGATTATATCTTCTATTTATTTATTATTAATTACTTTGAAATTGCTGGTGGCCATATGGTCAAATATTTCATGAAGTGATACTTGGAAGGACAAATACTGTGATACTTTGCATTGGTTTGTTACAAAATATAAATCATCCATCCATCCATCCATCCATCCATCCATCCATCCATCCATCCATCCATCCATTTTCTTCTGCTTTATCCAGCGCACACCTCCTCCAGCCGTTCTGGGGGACCCCGAGGCGACACCAGACCAGCTCGGAGACATAGTCCCACCAGCGTGTCCTGGGCCTCCCACGAGGCCTCCTCCCAATAGGACATGCCTGGAGCACCTCCCGAGGGAGGCGACCAGGAGGCATCCGAAACAGATGCCCTAGCCACCTCAGCTGGCTCCTTTCGATGTGAAGGAGCAGCGACTCTACACCGAGCTCCTCCCGGGTAACTGAGCTCCTCACCCGATCTCAAAGGGTGTGCCCAGCCACCCTGCGAAGAAAGCTCATTTCGGCCGCTTGTATCCGCGATCTTGTCCTTTCGGTCATTACCCAAATCCCATGACCATAGGTGAGGGTGGGAACGTAGATCGATCGATAAATCGAGAGCTTTGCCCCTTGACTCAGCTCCCTCTTCACCACAACAGTCCGATACAGCGACCGCATCACTGCTGACGCCGCACTGATCCGTCTATCGATCTCACGCTCCATCCATCCCTCACTCGTGAACAAGACCCCGAGATACTTGAACTCCTCCACTTGAGGCAAGGACTCTCCACCAACCTGAAGCGGGGAAGCCACCTTTTTCTGGTGGAGAACCATGGCCTCAGATTTGGAGGTGCTGATCCTCATCCCGGCCACTTTACACTCGGCTGCAAACCGCCCCAGAGCGCGCTGAAGGTCCTGATTTGATGAAGCCAACAGAACAACATCGTCTGCAAACAGCAGAGATGAGATCCTGAGGTTCCCAAACTGGACACCCTCCGGCCCCTGGCTGCGCCTAGAAATTCTGTCCATAAAGGTAATGAACAGAACTGGTGACAAAGGGCAGCCCTGGCGGAGACCAACACACACTGGGAACAGGCCTGACTTACTGCCGGCAATGCGAACCAAGCTCCTGCTGCGGTCATACAGGGAACGGACAGCCCTTAGCAGAGGTGCCCCGGACCCCATACTCCCGGAGCACCCCCCACAGGGCACCACGAGGGACACGGTCGAACGCTTTCTCCAGATCCTCAAAACACATGTGGACTGGTTGGGCGAACTCCCACAAACCCTTGAGCACCCGATGAAGGGTATAAAGCTGGTTCAGTGTTCCACGACCAGGACGAAAACCGCATTGTTCCTCCTGGATCCGAGGTTCGACTATCGGCCGGATCCTCCTCTCCAGCACCCTGGAGTGGACCTTACCGGGGAGGCTGAGGAGTGTGATCCCTCTGTAATTGGAGCACACTCTCCGATCCCCCTTCCCCCTTATGGACAGTATCAAATCAAGGACCATGACGTCACCCGGTATGGCGCAACCGGGGCCCCACCCTTAAGCCAGGCCTGGGGTTGGGGCTTGAATGCGAGCGCCTGGTGGTCGGGCTTCTGTTCACGGGGCCCAGCCCGGCACAGCCCAAAAGGACGACGTGGGCCCGCCCTCCTGTGGACCCACCAGCCGCAGAGGGAGCCGTAGGGGTCGGGTGCAGAGAGGACTGGGTGGCAGTCAAAGGCAGGTGCCTCAACGACCTGGTCCGCGTGCGCAGCGTCTGGCGGGACATGGAACGTCACCTCGCTGGGGGGAAGGAACCTGAGCTTGTGTGAGAGGTTGAGAGATACCAGCTAGATATAGTCGGGCTCACCTCCACGCACAGCTTGGGTTCCGGATCCCAACTCCTGGAGAGAGGCTGGACGCTCCAAATATAAATAATTTAAAACGTAAATTTCGTTTCTCAAAACGTATAAAGTGTCAAAATGTTAACAACGTAAATAAATACATGAACCACCAGAGGCAGTAGGAGAAGTGGAAAGGCTTAGACAGAAAAAGAAACTGGTCTGGATTAAAGGGTTGCGTTTTGTATTGTGGCAGATAACAGCTTTGTGAAACCATCCCCAAAACACCCTTAAAAAAGGCCAGTTAAAAGTGTGGAGCAGATGTGTAAGGTGAAGTCAGCTTTGGAGTGGAGGAGTGTGCTGTGTACCAATGGGAGCGTCTGAGCGCCGGAGCAGGCGGTACCTCTGCTCCACTTGACTGCGGTCCAAAGTGACAGCTGACGCCGGCTGCACAGACATCATGGACCAGCAGATGTGGCGGCAGCTTTCCAAGTGCACCAACACTTTATCCCTTCTCCTCTCTGTTCCCCAATACTCCGTCTTCTCTCCTCTGCACGTCTATTTGATGAAGTATCCCGCTCCCTTTTGGCTTGCTCCTCCATGGCATCTGTGCAAAACATAATGCAGTAATGTTTGATGGTTGATGCTTCTAAATGAGACTCTTTCACACCAGTCGCTTGTTTTGTGTATGAGCCAGAGCCCCTGCATTCTCCCAGTATGCACCTGTGTTAGAGAGGTTATTCAGTTCTCCCAGCTGAGGCGCAGCTGAGCACTCATGGGCCCATATCCGCCACTACTTCAACGCCTGCTAATCAAGTTGCTTCTATGTAATTAACAAATTAGCAGCTAATGTAATTCTTTTATGATTCCCATGTCCAAACAGTCCATTTTAGACACTGTAACTGTATACTTACGACCATGTCTACCCTTAATATTAAACAACTTTTGGAAAGCATTTTCAAAAAGTTGTCATCTGGTCTAGTGGTTAGTTTTAGCTGAAGGAGTTTTGTCAATTCTGAACTTCTCACTGGAAAAACTCAAGTAAATGCCCATATTTTGAATTAGCTTACTTGGTGAGTTTGCCTATCTATTATCTATTTCCAGGTGGAGTTGGCCAGGCTCTTTCTGATGTTAACACTCTCCTCTGGTTGGGCAGATAGTAATCCCCGAGCAGCAGCAGCAGCAATAGAAAGGCAGGGATCCTCAGCGGGACAACTTTATCAAGAGTGTAGGTCAACTAGGCCAGTTAATAATGCTGTTATCTCCGAGGCAGGGCGGACGCAGGGAGAAGGGGCGGAGGGGAGGGCGTGCTCAGAAAATAAATGTAAATAAAAGAACAGGAAGAAGTGCAGGAGGGAATTAGCCGGTGGTTCAAAAGGAGTGGTGCCCGCGGAGAGCAGAGTCCCGCTGTGAGAGCAGAGAGAGCAGGTGGCAGTCTGCAGGGCTGCTCACTACACCATGCTCTTTGTGTGTGCTATGCAAAAGGCATCTCTGCCATATTCAATATTCTTGTCAGTCCGGACGGAGAATACCAAAACAACCTGTCTGGGTCTGAGCAGATGCTGCCGTCTACCTGAACTTTTCTCTACGCCACATCTCTTCTACCAATTCAGACATATGGTCCGCCATCTCAGCAAAGAATAAAGTGTTTTTTGTCCCTGAGAAAACAATATTTTAGAGATCTATAGACGTATGCTAACAGATAAATGGAAATATTCCGATGGAGATCACAGCAGCTGCACAGATGTCGGCTGTTAAAAGAGTGACAATTTACACATTTTGATCTGTCAGTGCCTGAGCCAAAGACTGTTGCTAAAGGCACAACTTTACAGATAACAAGGTTTGCAACCTCTAGTGTAAACGCAGGGAAAAAAAGAAAGAACTCAGAGACGTGTTTCTATGCTGCAGATTAAAAAACAACAACAACCCCATAATAACATTTTTGTGGATTTCTGTCTCTTGCTTTCTCTCACATTTAGACAAACCTCATAAGATATGCTTGTAGTGTTGAGAAGAAGGCATGCTCCGCAGAACAAATGGTGTTAATTTGCCGCGCCTCTCTGAAGCTGCACATTAGAGAAAAGCCTTCAGGGAGTGGGGGAGGAAGACTGGGGCTGAGGGGTGGCAGAGGGAGGTGGAGAGGATGGAGGGAAGAGGAGGAGGTAGCAGCAGCTGTGCTGGAATTAATGTCTGCATGCCAAATTAGAAACACCATGCATCTCCGTCAGAGATTCACTGGAAAAATTAAAGATGGAATGGAGAGAAAAAAATTAGAAAGAGTAGCACATTGTGATTAGATAAAGATGTAAATGAATACTTTAGTATTTAAAAACTGCCAGTGTGAACTACATTAAATATTATAATCCATATTTCTGTTTCGAAACTGGTCTTGTAAGGATGGAAAGACAATTTTTTAAAGTAATCTGCCGTTCTCGTGTCACCTGTCTCCTCTCACTAAAGATAACAAAGACTAGCTGCATAGATGTGCAAATATCCTGTTCAGTCATTTGACAGGAGTGTGTGTGAAGTGACTGATGTGTCGTTGGCATGTGCCACAGCAGCAGTGCAGAGCTGGTGGGGCCACAGGTCCCAGTGGTGCCCCCTAGAGACTGAGCCACCTCACTAAGAGGATCAATAATGAGAGTACAGACTCAAACTAATGATAGCTACAGGCCACAGGGCCCAGGGCCTGGGGCAGAGCTCTAACAGGACAGCCTTTATGAATACAGGATAGCACCAAGAGAATGGTACAGCTGATGTGGGCCGTGGTGAGAAGTATGTCAGCTGAAGGACACAAGGAGCAGATGGCTGCAGCTTCACCTACGGCTACACAGACAGAGGTGGAGAGAGATTTTAGGTTAGGATCCATTTATTTTCATTAAGCTGGACGTCATCAAAATGGACATATTTAGCATTTGTTTGCTGCCTTAGAATGGCAACATTTCTACATTGATCAATAATAGGGAGCTCAGTCAGAGCATATGTTGCAAAGGAAGGTAAAAAGTTGTCCAAATGCCCAGAGTGGAACTTCCTGGACTGTCTGATTGCAGGTGCATTTATTTCATATAGAATAACCATCACTGTCATATTGTTCCACTGTCTACGCAGGTCATACAGTAGCACAGCAGCCTTAAGGAACAACAACACGCTCATTAGCTCATTTCACTTTTCTTTTTCTTTCTCTGCTGAGCTAAATTAACCATCCCATTTCTCTTCTTTGTGTGTTCTCTGTTGAAACAAAGCCCTGTGCCCCCCAGCCCCTCCCGTCCTGTCACTGTGCGTCTCTTGTCGGACCGAACTCCCCCTCTATCCCCCTGCCTCCCTGCGGCCCCCGCCCCTTCGCATCACCCCCCGGGAGGTGACATCTGCCGGGATGCGCTCTGCTGGTTCCAGATGCACCGCCGCCACCCGAGCGGAGGGTGCGCAGGCGAACGACACCCCGGCACTCATTTCAATTCCATCACCCTCTCCCAATCATCTCGCCTCTCCCCTGTGCAACATTAACGAGCCTCTTTCATTTGAATACATAATTAGCCGCCCGAGCACTCTGCTTCACTAATTTTGAGACAAAAGGATGGAGGAGACTGGGGTTTGGGGGGGTAGCAGGGCGGGGGGTGAAAGGGTGGGGGTGGGATGAAGAGGATGAGGCAAATAATGATAAAAAAAAACATTTGCATTTTAATTTCAAGCCGATGGGGGTCTGTTGTTTTTTTTTAAATCAGGATTTTACCCTTTGTCTCTTTTCTCAGAGTCTGCTTCTGTTATCAAATCCACATTTTACTGCTGGCTTGTTCTTTTAATGTGACTACAAGCACCTTTAAGTTGTTTTGTGTTAGTGTATACATGTAAGTAATAATGCATGCATGTATGGAAGTGAATCCAGCAGCAGCCCTGAGGGCATGTGGCACTCCCAAGCCAAAATAAACCTCACTTACTGCTGTACAATAAATCATTCTCAATGAGCTGCAGCCTGCTGAGACGCTCAGTGCATTACTGTATCATCCCCATTCAATAACCATCGCTCCCATTCCCTCTTTGTCACTGATCTCTCTTTGCTGCCAAATAGCCTTGAAGCTTTTTGAATGGACACCTCAGTGACACAACTGAACATTCGTAACGTTATATCATATATAATTATTATGAAACGTTGAGCTATTAGCTTCCTTTATATCTGTATGACTCAGTATATAAGAGCTCAAAAAGGACAGCAGTAGAAAAGCCTCAAAGCAGGGAGATAGAAATGATTTCCGACAGAGTGCAGTAGAAGAAAAGCAGTGGATGTGAGCTTATGTCGCCTGTAAAAGTGGTGTTGCGTCGCTTCCTTCTTGGTGGAGTGCCAGGCCTGGCCTCCTGTCAGCCATCGGGGGAGCCAAATGACAGCTTTGATCCTATTAGGATCTGTGCCAAATCAACACTTTACTCATTAAGTGCTGGCTTCCTCCATGTGCCAGCTAACGATGCGCCCGCCCGCCTCACGCCGCTCTGCACTGCAGCCCTGTGCCAGCCATGCCCTGTAAGTGGCACGCTCACCTGGCATGACGAGGAAACAGACTGCTGACTCAGTGCTGATCTGACAGTGTCTGTATGAGCAAATCTACTGAGTTATGTACAATGGAAACGACTGTTGTCAGTGTAATTACACACCATCTATCACAGAATGTATCATTATGTGCATACAAATAAATCTATTACCTTTACAGTTTACGGTGAGACATTTTCTGAACACACTGTTAAAGTAATTGCTTTTCATCTTGAATGTGTCAATTCTGAAATATCATATTTTTGTCAAACAAAGAGTTTTATCTTACATAGGACTTGGATGCCCCACAAACAAACAATGAGAACCTATACTCCCCCTAAAGAATCTGTTCATGCTGTTATGCAAGGGAGCGCTCTCAAAATGAATTGCGTTGTGATTAATTTTGCAATGACAATAAAGACCTAGCCTATCCTGTTTTTGTATTTATTTATTTTTTACTAAAGGTACTGACCCATCTAAACTGTAACAGGTCCAAACTTTCACAAAACACATCAATACAGATTGACCATGTGAGTATCAACTCTAAGTATGTTGTATGATGTGATAAATAGCACCACTGTTGTGAAGTCAAACCCACTGCTTTAGACGCACTCCAATGATGGAGCGTTCTGGGCGATTGGAGCTCTTCATTGACTTGTTATTGGTTATTGGCAGCCAGCACGGGTCACAGAGGTCATACTGCAGGCTTTAGGTTGAACTCTGGGGAAACATACGCAGCTTTATATAAGTGATGAAACCTCAGCTCCATCTTATTTACTGTTCGACCCCAATCTTTGCCCCCGACCCCTGACCTCCTTGGGGGAATTCACATATGGATCTCTCCTCCAGCATGTTATTGAACTGGGACACTGCTGGAACGCTCAGGGCTCTTCACAAACAATGAATACCCCCTACATGTCACCTACTGTACAGTATATTGTATTGTATTGCTAGACATTGTTGGAGTACTGTTACTTCAAGTAATCGGAGAGTTGTCAAAAAACTTTTCAAGGACAACTAAAGAACTGGTGAAAAACAGGCAGCAGTGGCTTAGTGTGTTCATCAATGGATCTAAAGGTTTGATCCCGTCCATCACATTCTGTCATTGTGCCCATTGGCAGGACACTTCATGAACACTACTGGAATGTGACACATTCACATGGCAGTGTGTGAATGTGGAGGTTGAGTGATTGGTTGGTGCTGGCTGAAAGGGCTGTAGCTACACCTCCGTCCAGCCCAGGGCAGCTGTGGCAACAATGGTGCTTACCATCTCTGAGTGTGTGCATGACATTGTGCAGCGACTGTGAGTGATATTTAAAAAATGATTCAGCCCATTACTTTGGCAGGAAGCTTGCAGGGAAGGAATATAAAAAAAGAGAAAGAAATATGAACAACACAAAAAGGTACCAAACATGATCGATGAGCGATGTTACTAAAAATAGATGTTTCACAAAGTAATGTTCACTTCCGTCCTTTCACCTCCAGACATTTCGGCTGATTTCTAATTCTTACTTTTGGATTTCCTTTTATTGTTACGAAGGGGTTAAGTCTATTTTCATTGTGTTGTCTGCTCTGCATCGATGTACATTATGTACTCCTAATTTGCATACTGCAGTGCGAGCTCAATTAAAATGAACTTTTAATTTCTTACAAGTAAATTAGTTTTGCATGCGATGCGTGCAAATGTGGGGATAATGGGTGTTTTTTAATGAGCTCACAAGCTGAGTGCACCCGATCAACTCCTGGGTCTGAGGAGACTGGCGCAAGGGACTCTGCACCCAACCGCACCTCGTCTCCGGCAGCCAGCAACAAAATATTTCTCATTTTTAGCACAGATTAACTCTAGCCCTGGTTTTTCTAATCAAAAACAACCTCATAGAAAAACACTGTTTCATTCATTTTTTTCTTTCTTTAAATACTGTAAGAGCTGGACATTTGGGTGTTCAGGGGGCTGGTTAATTAAAGTTGTAAAATCAAAGTGACGGTTCTCTTGGCTTTAATGCCAATTCTAATAATAATAATGCCTTATACTTGTATTCAATCAATCAATCAATCAAAACTTTATTATAAAGCGCTTTTCATACAAGGTTGTAACGCAAAGTGCTTTACAGATTAAAAGCAGTTCCGCCCACCCAACCACCCACTCTTCCAAATAAAAACAGACAATACTGCTCACCCCACCCCCCCTCCCCATAGCCAGAGGGAACACTGGAGATTCTAAAAATGCAATATGCAAATAATAACATTCAAATAAGATAAATAAAAACAAATATAAAACTAACTAAGATACACCAATGAGACAAAGCAATTACACAGTTCATGCCATGTTGTGCCAACAGTACAGTCTTTACATTGTTACAACTGGCTCTGGGTTGCAACAACATGCGAGGACAAAATAAAGTAACAATTCTTTAATACTTATTTAATCCCATCCCCATTTCTCATCAGTATGAGCACAATGAGGTTCAATGGTACATCCTCCAAACTCCTAATAGCAAACTAAACTTTTTAAAAGAAGAGAAAAGAAAACTCACTGAGCGAACGGACACAATACATAACGATTTCTATAAAGTATGCGAAAATCTGCACATCATCACGGACAAACTGGAGTATCTGGAGGGACAGAGCCGCAGAAATAACCTGGTCTTTGAGGGAGTGTTGGAGTCGCCTGGGGAGACCTGGGCTGACGCAGAGGAAAAAATCAAACATCTACTAAAGGAGAAGCTACATCTACAACATCCGGTGGAGGTCGAAAGAGCCCACCGCGTAGGCAAACCAGACAGCGGGAGAGATTGGCCGAGACCCATCATCGCCAAACTACTACGCTGGAAGGATCGGGAAGAAATACTGCAGCGAGCCAAACATCTTAAAGGGACCAAAATCTACATAAACCAGGACTACACGGACACCATCAAAAGGAAACGAAAAGAGCTGATGCCGGAGCTGAGAGCTGCCAGAGAACGAGGGGACATAGCCTTTTTGCGACATGACAAACTCATTGTACGTCCGCGCACCAGTACACCAAAGAAAGCTTAAACACCGGGAAAAACATATGGATTTTGGTATGTAAAACCACATAATTTCACATGTCCTGTAATACATATACTCATACAATGACGTCCAATCATACTTCATATGTTGCTGACGGCAGTGACCTGGGATTATTACAACATAGGATTTTGGACTGTGAGCTCTTGGAGCTGAAAGCTTCAGAGTACACCGAACATAATGCACTGGACTTGGAAGATCAATTAGACCCAGATAACCTGTTCTTAACATCTAACGCAAGTAATTGCAAATACTACACTGAGAATGAATTTAACATCTCTGTTAAAACAGAAGGGAAATTCTCAATTATCCATTTCAATAGTAGAAGCATGTACGCAAATTTTGACGCAATCAAAGAATACCTAAAACAGTTTGAGAATCCATTTAGTATCATTGCAATATCAGAAACATGGTTTAATGAGGATAAAGGCATTGTTTTCGAGTTAAACAATTATACGTTAAACTATGTAAACAGAACCAATAAAGGGGGAGGAGGAGTTGCTATATACGTCCTCAAGAAATTTAAATTCAAAATATTAGAAAAAATGACAGCATCAATAAATAATTTGCTTGAATGCTTATCAATAGAAATTATCAATGAAAAAAAGAAAAACATAATAGTTAGTTGTTTATACAGGTCACCAGGCTCATGCGTGGAAATATTTTCAAATTGGGCGGAAAAAACATTCTCAGAATTGAGTAACAAGGTATTATTTATCTGTGGGGATTACAACATCGATTTGATAAATCCAAATAAACATAAGACAACTGATGAGTATATTAATCGCATGTACAGTATGAGTTTATACCCGACTATCACAAGACCTAGCAGAATAACAAAGAGCAGTGCTACCCTCATTGACAACATCTTTACTAATAATATGCAGTTCACAAATACCAGCGGTCTAATGATCTGTGATATAACGGATCATCTGCCCGTATTCACGGTGTATGATGATAATGAGTTAGAACAGAAATCACCTCAAAAATATTTTTTAAACGTGTAAAAACTGAGGATTCAATTTACTCACTTTATAGTGACTTAGCAAAACAAGATTGGAATGAGGTATATAACAAGAACGATGTAGATAGTGCTTACGATACATTCATGGAATTTTTAGTGTAGCATACAATAAACACTGTCCAATTCGGCAATTCAGTAAAAACAGCAAAATGACAAAATGTCCGTGGCTAACCAAGGGTTTACAAAATGCTTGTAAGAAGAAAAACACTTTATATAAACAGTTCATTAGAATAAGAACAGTTGAATCTGAAAGTAGATATAAAACATATAAAAATAAACTGACCAATATATTAAGGAAGGCTAAGAAACTATATTATACCAATCTATTATATAAAAACAAGAACAACATGAAAGGGGTATGGGGAATACTAAACACTATAATCAAGGGTAATGCAAAAAATAATTCATATCCAAACTATTTCACTGATGGGATCAATGACAATCATAGAATGAATGAAATTGTGGCAAATTTTAATACTTTTTTTGTAAATGTTGGACCGGATCTGGCAGCAGAGATTCCGGAGTGTAGTAGCATCAAAATGGAGTCATTGATAGACATTAACTCAAAAACAATGTTTTTGTCTGGAGTAACTGAAGCAGAAATAATAGATGTCGTTAACGGGTGTAAGAACAAATCGTCTACAGACTGTTTTGATATAGATATGACACTAGTTAAACAAATTATACATAGTATCGTGAAACCATTAACCTACATATGCAACCTATCGTTTCAAACAGGAACATTTCCAAATAAAATGAAAATTGCAAAAGTTATACCTATACATAAAAATGGGAACAAACACATCTTCACTAACTACAGACCTGTCTCTCTGCTCCCCCAGTTTTCCAAAATCTTAGAGAAACTTTATAACAGTAGAATGGATAATTTCATAGATAAGCATAAACTAATCAATGAAGGTCAATACGGGTTTCGAGCAGCAAGGTCAACTTCAATGGCCATCATTGATGCAATAGAAGAGATTACTAATAGCTTAGAGGGAAAGAAACAAGCAGCTGGAATATTCATTGACTTGAAAAAAGCATTTGATACACTTAATCACTCTATATTATTAAAAAAAATTAGACAGATATGGCATAAGGGGAGTGGCTTTGAGCTGGATTCAAAGCTATTTAACTGGGAGACAACAGTATGTGAAGATGGGGGAGTTTACATCTGGATATTTGGACATTGGTTGTGGGGTCCCACAGGGATCTGTCTTAGGCCCAAAGTTGTTCAATTTATATATTAATGACATTTTTAACGTGTCTAAACTATTAAAATTAGTGATTTTCGCAGATGACACAAACGTCTTCTATTCCAATGACAATTATAGTACTTTAGTAACTAACGTAAACTGTGAATTAAGGAAATTAAAAACATGGATGGACATTAACAAATTGTCTCTCAACCTAAATAAAACAAAAGTAATGTTTTTCGGTAATTATAATGGAAAACCAGACCCAGTAATTATAGACGGTGTAGTTTTAGATACAGTCTCAGAAATTAAATTCTTAGGAGTCATCATTGACAGTACATTAAGCTGGAAACCACACATAAGACACATACAAGGTAAAGTCTCCAAAAGTATCTCAATCATTAATAAAGCAAAGTTTTTCTTAAATTACAATGCATTATTTTTGTTATATAGTTCATTAGTTTTGCCATATCTAAATTACTGTGTAGAAGTTTGGGGCAATAACTATAAAAGCTCATTACACCCCCTTGTTATACTCCAAAAACGTGCGGTAAGAATTATTCACAAAGTAGGATATTGTGATCACACTAATATATTATTTCTGCAGTCTAAACTGTTAAAAATGCATGATTTAGTTGATTTATCTACTGCCCAACTTCTGTTTAAAGCCAACAAAAATGTGCTACCTGCAAGGATACAAATGCTTTTTGCACGCACAGAAGGGAGATATAACCTGAGGGGGTGTGACAACTTTAAGGTTCAAGCAGTGTCTTCCACTAGGAAAAGTATGTGTGTGTCTGTATGTGGAGTTAAACTCTGGAACAAATTGGGGGCAGAATTTAAACAATGTCCTAATATTCATCATTTCAAATCAAGATATAAAAAAATGGTATGGTCATTGTACCAGAAGGAGGAAATGAGTACTTGATTTACTAATGGGTGTCACAAAGTGCTGTATACTTTAAAGGTCAGATCTAACTAATAATGAAGTATATTGTGGTTGTTACTAATATACTATTGCAGTTGTTATTGCCATTGTTATTGTTGTTGCTGTTGTGTTGTTATCATCACTATTTTAACTTTAAACTTTAAATGTAACAGTCTAGGATTATTACCTAATAATCTATAGATTATTCTTAGAATCAAACTTAATCAATTCAGACAGCGGTACTGCTATTGATGCTGATGGTAATATAAAGGAATTAAATTCTTAGAAGTAAATCATGCACATATCTATGTACTCCGCATTCAACATAACCCGTAGTACAGGGCAGACAGGTGGGGGTCGGCAGCTCGAGGAAACCCTCTTCTGGCAGCAGACTCCTAAACATTTGTCTCTTTTAATGCATAGTATAGGACACTCAACAAAGGATGGTCCGGTTACTCGGGGGCTGCTCCCCTCTGGCAGCAGGTCCAGTCACAGAGAAAAAACAAACAAACAAAAAAAACAAAAAAAAACGAATCCCTTGTAACACACATCATTAAGATCATTCTTGTTATTATGAGCATCAATCGGTCTGCGATTAATGTACCTTTCATGAATAAATGTGGAGTATGTTATGTATCAAACATTTTGATACAGAGTAATGTTATATGGGTTGTAATGGTGATGATGAATAACGATAATGCCAACACGGTAATGAATTCGGTATGGGAAACAGAAATAATACAATGGTTGTAGCGTGTGACATACTGTGAGTGTTGACCTGGTATAATGCAGTATGGCATCTGTTGAAATGTAACCAACTCGGTTGATAGTTGTCTTGTAAGATGGTAAGAAATATGCAGTGTTGTTAGTTATTGTTATTTAAGTTTATGAACAGGGGTGGGAGTCAATAAGCTTGTCTTCTTCCCACTCCTTTTCGAGTTAGAATGTATATTATTATTTTTTCTTTTTTCTTTTTCTTTTATTGTGTATATATATTTTTCTGTTTTTTTCTTGGATTTTGTGCCTTAGCTCGAAATAAAAACTCAAACAAACAAACTATATGCACTCAAAACTCATTTAGCAAATTTCTTATAACTAATTAATATCAATCAGAAGCAGAATGACTACAGCAGAAAACTTTGTAGAAAAACTCTGAAGAGCAGCCACACAAACGCGGTGCAGTTGTGACTTTTCCTTTCAGTGCTCTCTCATTCTTCATGTCTCCTCTCACCTTCACCTCTCCTGGAGCAGAGGTGGTCTTTGTGCTGTGAGTGCTGCTGATGTCAGGGCTGCCGAACAGGTGCGCCGACAGAAAGAACCCCGTTGTTGTGGCACAGCGGCTGGGTAAACAAACTCACCAGAGGTCCCTGCCATGTTGTCACACATACACAAACAGACCACAGTATTTCACTATTTAGATCCAGCAAACACGTGTCAGTTCAAAAGAGTGGGGTTACAGATGGACTTAAGGCACACAGGGCCACTTTTACACAGGTGTAACTTTTCAGGTGCTAGCAACTGCTGACCAAGAGAAAGGAAGTGCTTCAATGAGATACTTTCAAGTTGGTTATAACAGTAAAACCAAAATCCAACAGCATATTCTGTTGTTAAGTGGTGTTAAGTGAGTGATCATGGTGGTTAGAGGGCTGTTGGCGCAGATTGGTAGCCACGCTTCATATGAATTTAGCCCAGGGGTTGGAGAATGAATATTGGTCAACCTGCCCCTCAGTCTGCGTGTTCATACAGATGAGGTCCTTTTCAAGTCCAGATTAAAGACTCATCTCTTCAAACTGGCTTTTAACACCTAGAACAAACTGATTTATATTTCAGATGTAATAATGTTTGTGTTTTTTAAATCATTTTCTCTTTCTGTGAAGCACTTCGGTCTTCCTTGTGTTGTTGTAAAGTGCTATATAAATAAACTTTGATTGAACATAGTACTTTAAAAACCTATTGAACTTTTATTATTATTATTTAGAACAAAATGCAGTGCTTTGTGATACAAAACACTCTATCGTTCTGTTATTTTACAGTTCTGCAATGTTCTGTCTGAAATATGAGCATTACACGCCTGTCAGTACAACATTTGCCCTAATGTAGATGCTCTGAATAAATTGCAACAAAAGAAGAACCTTCTGCATTTCAATAACCCAACTTCTAACTTCAAAACAACATTTAATTTATTTTTGTTTAGCAGTAGTTTCTGTATGCCATCACTTTCCTTGTGCCCGCAGCCCAACTCATCTTCCTATCCAGCCCTTGCTCTCTCTGCTCCTCACTTCTCCTCCTCCACCAGCCGCACAGCTGTGCAGGGCAGATTAGTGTGTTAGTACCTGTGAGGCACAGGCACGGCAGCGGCATGCTAAAACCCAATCAGCTAATGTTGATAAAGGAGGCGGGGTGCGGACATCTGTTCACACAAAACACCAAACTCATTTGAATCACAAGATGAAATGACTCACATCTGCTGAATTGGAAAATATCTTTTTGCCCTCCTTGTTTTAATTTGGGTGGAGGTGGAACACTCCAGATGCCAGGGCGAGGTGCTGAGTGACAGGCCTGAGGGGAGACGCTTTTTCTGAGTTTCAAACATTTTCATCCGCAGATATAAGGTGTCATTAGATCTACACAGGTACATGACCAGTTGGATAAGAGGACCGCATATCAATGTGTGGACATAGCACTGTAGCTGTATGTATACATAGCAATAAAAGTCATTTTTTTTTTTTTTAATGACAAACACAGCATGACCCTTTCACAAGAACTGAAATGTTTACAGGGCTATTTTAAGAACGAAGCTCAAGGGAACATTGATTGATGTATTACTTTGACCCCAGCAGTAGAAGTAGGGATTTTGTTCTCTGTTATGTCATTTGTGTTATGCTGATGGATACCAGATCAACTTGAAACCAACCCTGTAGCATTAACCTGCTGCAACACACTAATGCATGCACAGTATTAACAAATGTGAAGTTGATGAACTAAGGTCTCCTCTTTGAATCAAATATACTGCACTGAATAAATATAAAATGATTTCACAAACTATGATTGTGTTCCCCGCCCGCTCCACTGTCACACAAACAAAGGGAGTATCACTGATCTATCAGAGAAAATGTGGTAGTGAAAAAGAGCTTGAGATTTTGCCTCAAATGAAGAAACATTGTTGAGGCTCATGGTTCTGCTGCTGTGGTGGCATGTACTGCAGGATAATGGAGGGAAAGAGAGCATTTACAGGAACAGCAGGGGGATACCTGATTCTGAACGCTTTATACTGGATTTTACACTTCAGCTTCATAATTTGACAGGCAGAATACTTTTGCTTGTATGTGTTTCAACATGAGGCTAATTGTAAAAAGCCGGTGAGTGTTGTGTCTCCATTACAGCTGCCTGTAATGTTTCTCTGTGCTTATTGTTGAACGCATTCCTCACACAAAAACAATCAACAGTTGTCATAACAGTTGTGAGAAAGGCTTTAATATTCTCATCTCGACTGGATGGCTTTGTTTGATGTGTGCAATGAGTCGAACCTGCTCAAGACGCTCGGAGTCGGTGGGTGTTTTAGTGCGGCTGCAGCAGATGTTGACTTGCAATAGCTCTGCAGATGTGCGCCATATATTTAAAATACATTAGTCGAGCCACTGACGTATAGAACAGTAGCATTTCAAAATGATTGTTCAGTTCAAATATCATTTATCATTGACAACTTATCTAACGTTGATGGATGGAAGATGTGAGTGGTGTGATCTGTGAATGAAAATGAAAGTAAATAAAATTAGAGCAAAAACACTGTAAAACTGAGCATAATTCTGAAGCTGTACACTGTATCATGCATAAATGTGGCTTAAAACCTGCTTTTGAACACCTCTGCATCCACATTTCACTTTTGTGTGTAGTAAGGATAATTTATCACCAAGCACTATATTGTTTTGCGTCTCATGTGGTTTTGGCAGCAGTGGGAACTGTCTGTCCTTAACAGAATATGCAAGCTTTCATGTTTAGTTAATAGCATGCTAACAAATTTATGGCACACACACATATACATATGTTTTCTTTAGCTTTATCTGAGCAGAGATGCCCTGACTTCACGATCCACGCAGACCTAACGTAACGATGACGAATTAAAAATAGCTCTTTGTTGACTTAACATGACGAAACATTTATGAATTTATGTTGACAAGACAAGATGAAAATAGGAGAAAGTTTGTCAGACTGTTCGCAACCAGCTTATGCGCGGAGCAGGAGAACACACCCGCTATAAGTGACACAGAGCAACGGCGTCAGGTCACATGACCACACATTCCAAGCACCCCCCCCCCACACACACGCTTCAGTCTGCCCTGATAGCTCCATGGTGTGAGCGTGAAAACTGGGACTTTATCTTTTCTCAGGACAGTTTTTACCCCAATTCAACGCAAAGCATGTTGATGAACTAATGTGCAGACGGCGCTGTTGATAACATCTCGAAGTGATGATCAGAGGATTAGTACAGATTCTCAATCCAAATTTCCAATACTTATTTTCAATATTTATCTAAATTAATTTGTACTTAATTATACTTAAAAATATGAATACTTAATTACCTTTTCTATAATGACACTGACGAAAACAAGACTGAAACTTGACTAAAACCTTACTGAGTTTTTGTCTGACTAAAACTTCACTAAAACTATCACATTTAGAAATGACTTAATGTGACAAAAACTAAAAGCATTTTTCTCCGGAAGACTAAGACCCAAACTATGAGGGCTGCCAAAAACAACACTGCACTAGTGCTACGGATGCAACCTCTCTCTCTGCAGCAATGGATGACAGTATTGCAGTGATGATGACCCAGTGACTTGCTTTCAAACAGTTTGTTGAGGCTGATAGTAAATTGAGTCAGTTTATGGCATAATTTGCCTTTATTTTCAAACTCTTAATTTAGATTTATATGTCAATATTTTTTTTGTTTATAGCACTACCAGAACTCATTGAAAGTGCACTAACACAGAAGACTTTTTTTTTTTAATCAAGCAAAGCAAATGAATGTTTTAGTTTAGTGTTTGTTTGTCCACTTTACATCCTCCATGCTTCGTCTCTGTGTCTGTCCATGTTGCGATGGTCTATTTATCAGAGTGCTCCCCATGCACCCACACAAGCTCCAGGCATGCATATTTTCTTTTTACATGAATGGCGATTAGCACAGCTCTGCCAATCACTATAATTTACATTAAATTTGGAATTAATTTCACACTTTTTTCCCTCACTGTAATTATGTCAACAGCTGCTGTGAAACCAAGCTGCACACATGAATTTTAATAGCGGTTTCTTTCAAATCCCTCTGAACTTTGGAGAGAAAAACACAACATTATGGCAATATTTCAGTAATAAGCAAGGATTTAGTGTGGGGATGGTGAGGGAAAGAGAAATAGATCATTAAGAATTCTGTGCTTAAGTCTTTACCAAACCAAACTGTCCTTCCATCCATCTGCTGCTCCATCTGCCTGTCCAAATTTAACTCAAACTTAGAGATATCTTCTTAGAGGCACCCAATAATAACTTACAGTTGTATTTCTAAGCCAGTGATCACAATACAATTTTTACTGTCTTTGTTCTTGTCTCTGTGCAAGTCTAATTAGTATAACTAAGCGTAAGTAAAGTGACCCATAGCTGACCTTATTTTGTGACACTTTCTGTTTTAAATTAATTAAAACACATACTTTATTCATAATTTATAAATGGCTGCACGTGCTGGTGTTTTGATCAATGGTTCTGTGGCATGGGGTTTGACCCGCGCTCTTTAATACTGGCACTAGAGTGGGACCATCGGTATCCAGTGTTTAACTCACAGTGGGACAATTGTTTGTAGTTTATCCTACGAGTGCTTAATAAGATGAACGAGGCTGCACACGATGTTGACGTAAAGAAGAGGAGAGTGAAGAGGAAGCAGCAAGCGCTCGTTTTAGTCAATGTTGTTTGTAGCACATTACGCCTCAGCCATGGGCGTCGGAACCATACATTGTGAGGGGACATGTCCCCCACTTTTGAAAAGTGGTTGTTTGGTCCCCTCCACTTTCACAACGTAAACTTTACGTTTTTTTATGTTTTCAGAGTTTTGCTCGGATTATCACATGAAGGAGCAGGACTTTTTGCGGCCTGCGGCAGATGGACAGCGTGTTTCCCTTCTTCATTGGTACAAAGGGCCTGACAAGTAACTTTAAGGTAAGGACAGCTTTATGGATGCGTTTGTAAAGCAGGTGATGAAGCTGTTGTAGCGTGAGTTTGGGGAAACTGCACCGTTCTAGCACGAGTGTTCAACCGGTCAACACGCTTAATAAACCTCGCTGTCTGGCCTCTAACTTAGCCAAATAAGATCTGAATCATTCATTTGACAGATACATGTTTGCTTCCTCTACCCCTTGACTAAATTTGATCTGCGTTTGTGTGAAGATACAAACATTCTTGAAATGTGCCCCCCCCACCTTCCAAACGCTTCGGACGCCAATGGCCTCAGCCCTGACCCCTCTTTCTCTAAGTGACGTCCTCAATCTACCGGTGAAAGCACTTTTGTTTGTACGGAAGACACAACCATCATCTTGAGCAACGCTGTTGTTGCTTCAGGTGAAAGATCGGGCCGAGAAAGTTTTGTCAATTTGGGAATGAGCTTGTCTGTACAACAAGTACATAAAAAAATAATAAAAAAAACTGGTAAGGAAATCAATGGCATCTAGCTTATCCACTGCTGGGTTGCAGAGACAGCAAGGCCAGGCCACCATGCGCTGCCAATCCTGGTTATCTATCTATCTCTCAAGGTTAACTATCCTTGTTGGTCTCTCATCATGAAGGGGCTTCTGAAACGCTCTTCATCTGCCCCGTGACCTGTATGCCGGGGCATGAATCCTCAGACAGCACAGCTCCTAGGATCATTCGGGGGTTCACACCTCTTCACAAAGTTAAGGTGGCGGTTCAAAGGTGAATTATTGGAGTGAGTTATTATTGAGGGGACCCTGTGAGATCTTTGGTTCAATAAGGGGGCACGATGCTCCAGAGTTTTGGTCTGACTGTTTTAGGTCCTTCTTTGAATACTTTCATTTGATAAGCCACTGCTAGACTAGGATTGTCCGTTTGGAGCCATGTATGGTATCGCCTTATTTCACAGTGTTTTATGACAGTTGAGTTGCTCTTGTGACCTCGCATGTTCTGCAGTGTGCCAATAATAATTGCAAATTGTTACCATTGGACTGCTGTTGGTTCTTTTGACTTAAGAGATTTGTGCCCTAAAAACGATTTTCCTCTCACCCTTTAAAAGTTGACATTCTTTGTTATCAGCTTCCTTATCCCTACGTCTGTGCCTTCAAAGATGTCACTTGCAAGGTCGAATAGCTCATGGCAAATGGCTCTGCATGATTTTAACCACAAACCGGGCTGTGGATGAAAAGACCCAAACGGCGTGACAATACAAGACAAAAAGGGGTAAAGGGAGAGAGCACAGAAGCAGAATTAGAGGTGGGATCAAGAGGTCGGGATGACGGCTGTAAAGCTCTCATCTCCTCACAGCAGGGGCCCACAGCCAGCAGCTCAGCAATTACACAGCCGTTTAAGACAGGCATAAAAGGGGGAAACAGACCAGGACCTCAGCTACACAGACCCCCATAAAAAACAAAAAACAAAAAAAATACACACACACACACCAGGATGAGTTAAAGCAGTACTAAGTAACTTGTTTACCTTAATAAATCCTTTCCGTAGTCCCTCAGGGGGTAATACAAGTGTTAATGGGATGATTGGGGGGGTCTTTCATCTCCCCCTGGTGTCTCTGGTCAGAAAACCACAATTGCAACTTGACTGCCACCGGACCGGAGCCACCAATACACACTAATAGAGTCACGAAGAAGAAGCTATCAGGCTAACGGGCAAAGCGCCACTTCAAACAGTATTTACAGCCAAGTTTGAGTGAAAACATTTTTTTCCATTGTGTAATTGGATGTACAATATCCCCTCTCCCTTCGCCTTTTCTGTCAGCGTAGTATTTACAATCACGGACAATTAATAACAAGTAAAAAAAAAAAAAAAAAAACACCTGCAGTTGCGCTTATGGCCTCTAGGGGCAAGAGTTACTTAGTACTGCTTTAAGAACAGAGGGTCAAGTTTTACCCACTCACCTGAAAAAAAGGATTATTGCGTGTACATGCAACAAAGACTAGAGTTTTGTTTTAGTTTTGTTATTGCTGCTGTTGTCAGTGAATTAAATTAATCAGACCTTATGCCCTCCCAATTTGTTTTCAAGGATTTAAACATTATTTTCATACATCCTTTATTATCAATTCTACCACATTGCATTACTCTCAAAGCAAAACACATATTTAATCATGTTTAGGGATGGTAATAAAGGGATAATAAAAGATATGATAGATATTGAAAAAAAAAAAAGATACATATATACACATAAGATCATTTGCACCTTATGAACAAAATTATCGAAGCATACAGATACCCACTCTACATTATGTGATTCATATTTTGTTGGATCTATTCAGATGATACAAAAACTTACACTACTGACTGAGGGTTTCACAGGTTGCTAAATTACTTTACCGCATCAACGGCACATCACTGGCGTCGTTGATGCGGTGTTATTAGCGGTTTTGCGTTAATATTTGCGCAGGATTATGAATCAAGAAACTCACCTACTGTCGATGTGTTTTTGGTCATTTACCGCCGATTGGAGACACGCTTTCTCTCTTTCGTGCGTCGTTCGTAGATTGTTATTGAGGGGACTACCGCGTCCTGTGAGTGACGTTGCTCGCTAACAACATGTCACAGCAAATAAATGAATCTGATTGCACGTGATCGTTTTGATTTTGCGGATACAGCCAGCGGGGGCGGGGTGACCAGACTGATCCCCCGCTGTTTACAAAAATACAGAGGGGAATCATTCTGGTCCCACCAGGCTATATGCCGCCCTCTTCTCCTGAAGAGTCAATTGTGACCATCACAACATGTATCTATTGATCAACACGGGAACTGACACAGTGAAGCAAAACCTTTGAGGAGGTCTGCTCCGGTCTCTCCTCTGTCCACTCCAAACCCTTTCAACACTTTCTTCTTAATGTGATGGATATTCAACTAGAACTAGTCTTGTAGAGGTACCACAAAATTCAAAAAGCGGATTCTCAATGTCAGATATTTGACATATTTTAAACATTTCATTCCCATTTGATTAATGCACCAATGGGTTAAGAGGCACACTGCTTCTTTCATCAGCTTTCTCTTAAAAGCTTTTGTCTGTATCTGTCCGTTGGCTGACAGACTAAACTAAATAAATAAACGTTTGAAATATTTTACTCGTTACTGCGTTTATTGAAGGGTTTCACTTTTTGATTTCACCTCTTACCCCTCACCTGAACCGAGTGCATTTTTTCCAGTTCGGTATTACCCAAATCTAAAAGCTTCTCAACTGGAGAACAACAGTGTAATGCCTCATTTGAAAGCTAAGACCTGATTGTGACTTTGTTGTCCATTGTTGATTTGTTTTTTGTCACATTTTTAAAGCATTTCCGTTGTTTTTTGCAAGGCAACTTTATTTATACCGTGCATTTCGTACACAAGGCAACTCAATGCGCCTAACATAGGCGCTTTTAACCATTTTTTTTAACAAAACAGAATAACACAGAAATAATGGCAATAAAAAAAAAAAAATATGTGTCTTTGTGTACGTTTTTGTGTCACTTTTTCTTACATTTTTGTGGCTTTTCATTGCTTTTTTGTCGTGTTTTTGCCTTGTTTTTGTCACTTTCTTGCTGCGTTTTCATCCTAGTTTTTGAGATGTTAAAAATGGCCACCAAATTAAATTTGAAAATGTGATTGCCCTAATTTAACAGTGTTTCACATGCTACTATGGAGGACTTCGACTGCTAAATTAATACATGAATAAATCAATAAATCTATATCAAATAATTATTAAAATATCACTGAAAATGTTGAAATAATAGGTTCATTTTGGTTAACATTAATACATAAAGTCCATGAAATACATACATGAAATCAATTTTTAAAAAAAAGATTTTAAACAGAGAAATGTGGGCCCTCTGAAAACTATAATCATGCATATGTACTTAGTACTTAGTTTGGGCCCCTTTTGCTTGAATTACTGCCTTAATGCGGTTGCGTGGCATGGATGCTCTCAGCCTGTGGCACTGCTGAGGTGTTATGGAAGACCAGGATGCTTCAATAGCGGCCTTAAGCTCCTCTGTATTGTTCGGTCTCATGTCTCTCATCTTTCTTTTGGCAATGCCCCATAGATATGAGGTTCAGGTCAGGTGAGTTTGCTGGCCAATCAAGCACCGTAATCCGATGGTCATTTAACCAGGTTTTGATACTTTTTGCAGTGTGGGCAGGTGCCAAGTCCTGCTGGAAAATGTAGTCAGCGTCTTCATAAAGCTTGTCTGCTGAAGGAAGCATGAAGTGCTTGACTATGTACTTAATAAAGCACAGTGGACCAACACCAGCAGAAGACATGGCTCCCCAAATCATCACAGACTGTGGAAACTTCACACTGGCCTTCAAGCATCTTGGATTGTGTGCTTCTCCTTTCGTCCTCCAGACTCTGGCACCTTGGTTTCCAAATGAGATGCAAAATTTGCTCTCATCAGAAAAGAGAACTTTGGACCACTGAGCAACAGACCATGTCTTTCGTTCTTTAGCCCACACAAGACGCTTCTGACGTTGTTTGTAGTTCAGGAGTGGATTAACAAGAGGAATACGACATCTGAAGCTCATGTCCAGGATCCGTCTGTGTGTGGTGGCTCTTGATCCACTGACTCCAGCCTCAGTCCACTCCTTGTGAAGGTCCCCCACACTTTTGAATGGCCTTTTCCTGACAATCCTCTACAGACTGCGGTCATCCCTGCGGCTTGTGCACCTTTTTCTTCCACACTTTTCCTTCCACTTAACTTTCTGCTTTGATACAGCACTTTGAGAACATCCAACTTCTTTTACTATTATCTTTTGAGCCTTTCCCTCCTTATGGAGGGTGTCAATGATGGTTTTCTGCACAACTGTTAGGTCAGCAGTCTTCCCCATGATGGTGAATTCTACTGAACCACTGAGAGACCATTTAAAGTCTCAGGGACCCTTTGCAGGTGTTTTGGATGCATTAGTTAACGACAGGGAGACACTTTGAGGCCACAATATAGTCCCTTTTTTGCAATGTTCTAATTTTCTGAAATTTTGATTTTGGGTTTTTTACAAGCTGTGAGCCAAAATCATCAACACTAAAACAAACAAAGGCTTGACATATGTCATTTTGCATGCCATAAGTCTATATCATATATTAGTTTCACATTTTATGTTGAATTACAGAAAGAAATTTAAATAACTTTTTCACAATATTCTAATTTTCCGAGTTTCACCTGTTTGTATGTATGTATCTGTAGTAGTAGTAGTTGTTCACATTCCCGTTGAGATAAGCAGAAGAGATCTATACTGAGACATTTTCCATGAGGCCACCAATTCAAAATGGATCCTTAAGGAGACAGCTTTTTGTTACAGACAATTAAACCCCGAGTCCCTTTTGTCGACTGTCAGATAAATACAATCTCCCTCAGCAGCATACAGCCCCACCCACCTCTCACATTCAGACTGACAGAGAAAAGTCTTTGTAACCACAGAAGTGAGGTTCAAATACCACTCCTGCTCACAGGGGACACTGATGACCTTTCTACTGTATCTCTGTTCTTCCTCCATTACTCCTTATAGCTTTACATTGGGCTTGTGCTATCGCTCCAGAGCGTCCTGCACCATCGGTCCAGGACCCTTCACATCAACTCTTTATACCTTGAACCCCTCTGACAGCCAGGGCAGGCTTTCCTTCAGCCATCAGTCATCTGTCACAAGAGCTTCACACCCACCTTCTTTGTGTTGACAAAAGAGAAAAGGCTTTTATAATGTGTTTATTCTAAACGTCAGGTGCCTTTAGCACGAGAAAGCAAGGAAGGAAAGAGACAAATAAAGATTAAGGATATGTGCCCTATCCACATAAAATAAAACATGCACATCCAGAATGCTAAAATTGTATTGTTCAATACCAAATTACAATTTTGCTTCAAGCTTGAAGCATTTGGATAGTTCTTGTATCACCCTTGATAACCTGAACCTCCTGCGCCACAAGAATGACAAAAAGTTCACCCTACCTTTTTAACAGTAGGTCAGCACTTCATTTTGATCATTATCAGTCACAAGAAATGTGAAATGTTAAAATATGATGAATAGAATATTTCAAAGGAAGAGAGATATATAATGTTATATTCCTGCTAAACAAAAACAACATAAAGTACCTATAGGCCTACGCTGTTTTCATTACATCTAAGTGCCTCAGTGAGTCTGCGCTTCAGACCCAATCTTCCATGTTCATTCTGCAGATGGAGCTGCTGAGGCCAAGTAGAGCGCACAGGTATTCCCCATGTGCATTCTTTCTCTGCCTCTTGGAGACTTGTCAACCCGCCCCCCCCTCCCCGCTCTTCACTGTGTATAGCCCTGTAAAGCACCTATCATGATGAGCCAAGGAGCGGGAAAGCCATGCAGTGCTATGGAGAAAGTGAAAAACACATTGAGTAGATGACAGGCAGCAGGATGGAGCAGGGCTGAGCAGGGACGGGCGCACGGAGGTGGAAGTAGGAGGGAGGAAGGAGGAGGAGTTGATAGTTTGAGGGGTCGACCACCACCTGGTATGCCTTTACAACCAGGAAAATGCCTGGAGAAATGATAATAAAATAGAGAGAAGTGGTGGAGCCTTCTGTTGCTGACAGGAGCTGTGTGTGCGTCCTGCGAGAGGCGCGTGGCGGTGTGATGAATAATTCATGGCGTTCATTAAGGACAGAAAGTGTGACTGACTGATTGTGTGTATGGGTGTGTGTTGCTCTGCGCCACGTCGCCTGCCTTGTGGCTGCCATCTGGCTTCACGCCATCAGAGTGCCACCCTCCAAAGCCCTCGCTTCTGCAAACATGGCAGCAGAGGGGCTGCTGGTGGGTAGGGGGTGTGGGGGAGTGACTGGGTGCTGGGGTGTGGAGGAGGGTATGTCAGTGTGCGTACGGGGCAGCGTCACACAGTGAGGAGAGAGCCTCCAGGAGAAGTTCTCTGTTTCACTGATATCACATGACGTCCACAGTCTGGTGCGAGAGACGTGCAGCTGGACAGAGACAGTGTGACAGGCGTCTCGTCTGATGCAAAGTGATCCTCTGTCAGGACAGTTATGTTAGCCTCTCTATTCTCTTCAACATGCTCTTTAACATGCACTTGGCTGATTCACGAGCTCTAATCTCCTTATGTTTCATGACCAGTAGCTAAAACAATGGCTTCACAAACAATGCATTGCGAACAATCCGCAATATTCCCAAGGAGGGAGATTGGAGGCGACCAGCGTTTTCATAACTGATTATTGAGGCCGTTGGATGAGCACGTTAGAAACTTGGCTGCAATGGTAAACAGAAGCTGAATCCTTTTCTTTTATGTGATTATAATCAATCAAACAAAGCACAAACATCACTTATTAATGACTTCTTGGCCAAACGAAGCATACAGTAGGGACAGAAAGTCAACATTCTTTATTGCTGGGTTGACTGGGTTGAATGTCATGATAATCAGTCTTAGATTTGCAAAGATTATGAATGCTTCATGATATGTCTATTTTCTTTTCAGCTTTACTGGACAGGACAACACAGGGTGAAAGGGGTGAAGAGTGGGGAGGGATATATTGTAAATTGCCCAAGCATAGAAAATGTTATGGTCTTGTATTTTATTGTATTTATTGGGTGAAATGTTGCACAGCATGTCTTTAAATCTTTCAGTTATTATGTAAAAAAAAAAAAAAGGTAAAAACCAGACCATAATATAAGAATATCAGGTGACTTAGCACATCTTATTCTATCATGAAATGCCTAAATTACCCCAACAATAGCCAAAAATACCAAGTCTGACTATTTACAGCAGGGGTCACGAATTAAATTTCACCAAGGTCCGAAATGAAAAAAAAATGGTCAAGCAAAGGTCCGGAACATACGGGGTTATTTCACGGTTATATCAGGATTTTAAAGCCTTTTTTAAAACTATTTCTGTGATTTGAAAATAATGCAATCAATTGAATCCTGTTTTTGTTTTTTTGCTCTAAAAATAAGTTTTTTGCTCCTAAATATCAGAGTGCATAGGCTACTGTAGCCTATTATACACAATGTGCACATAATATATGACAGTAATGTGTTTCTTTGCTCAGTTCAACACACTGAGCCCTATTTAGTCCAGGTTTAGTCCTGGCTTAGTCCAGGTTTAGTCCTGGTTCAGACCTGCTCGGGAAACAACCGCGCTATTTACGCATTACCATCGCGCGTGCATATTTAATTAGGGCGTCCTCCGCTTTTGTTTTTAGCGAGCCGTATTTCAGTCATTCCGAAACCGTTTCTAAAAATGTAAAAAGTATCATGAAGCTAAGATGTAGGACTTTCTCTTTCTGTTCGTCTGGGCTGTAGTTTACCCATAGACTGTTAAAAAGAATAGACAGCTCCTCCTCACTCCTCCCCGTTTACCATAATGACCACGTTCCATGGGGAAATCATGGCGGATTTACAGACTCCTCCTCCCCAGCTCTGACGAAGCATGTTCCTAATAAGGGCAAAAGGGCGGGATCTCAGTGTAAACTCGGCCCTTGCGTGACGTGTAGCTCGCGCAGCTCCAATGCTAACAGTCCGACCTCCGTTAAGTAGGAGATTAAAAAAAATATATTTCGAAAACCAGCCTGGTTTCAATTTTTTTGACTAACCCAGCGTTATCTCAGGAGGAATATGTAGCCATATTAAGTGTTGAAAAAATTGAAACCAGGCATTAAAGTTGTTTTTAACGTGTCTAAAGTCCAATGCTTTTCAATGGGGGCCTAGCGGCCAAATGGAGGTACTACAGCAATGGAAGAGCAATGGCGGCCTCCAGTGTTTGCGGTCACAAAGCAGAGCAGCCAGCGGCCATTGAGTTTACCGCTCTGGTGCAGTCAGAGAGGGAGAGGGAGGGAGGGAGAGGGAGGGAGGGAGAGAGAGCGCAGACGCAGCTGCTAGTCTGAGGGAATTCACGGTCGGGTCCAAAGTTCGGGTCCGGAATGGCTGGCGCGTGGGTCCGGATCCGGACCGAGGTCCGCCGTTTAGTGACCTCTGATTTACAGTATGTCAAGTTACCTGAATAATGACTTAGTTGCTGGACAGGGTTGCCAGGTGTTGGTGTGTGTTTTCAGCATGCAGATGTGTGTGGATGTGGTTGTGTCCATCTGGAAGGGTCCTGGAGGTCGCAGTAATCTGGCGCAGCAATCTCACACTGTAATCATGTTGAGGCCCAGCAGGTGGTCCAGCAGACGGCAGGGAGACAAGTTTCTGTGCTCTTTATTCAGACCACAACAGCCATGCCACAACTGTACAAGACGGAAACACTTCACAAACTTTGGTGACTAATACTTGAAGTTACAGTGTTGTGTTCTGCATGATGGCCGTGTTGATTTATTTAACACGCTTGATACGCCATGCTGTGCCTTTAGTTAGAGTTATTCCTTCATTTCTTCTCATAAGTGTAATGGCTATGTTTTACACAGTGGCTTACTGCATAACTTAAGAAAAACATCATTGTATTCTCCAGCATTTGGCCCCATGTTCGTTTTTACATAAACTTTGGTCTATCAGAAATGTGAATGAATTTTCTGCCAAGTTAAATCACCACAAAAATGTTCTGGCCTAATAAAACATCAAAAGTAAAACGGAATTCAAAATTGTTTATTAGACTTCGTGTGAGTGTCTGATTACAAAGCTTGTGCACAAAAGGAGAAGCAGTTTATTCTGATCACTCGAACCGGGTGCAGCTGCATTGACAGCTTTGGTGCACTTGACACATTCTCATGGTCTGCATGTGGAAAGAGCCAAGTGTGGCACCAGGCCAGCTTTCTCACAGATTACACAATACTGAATGTGTGGTAAGTAAACACAGGGAAACAGCAACACAGCCAAACAGAGATGACACTGCAGTCTCCAACTGTTTTACAGCGCTTTGTTCGTGACACAATATGAGGTGGAACTTCAGTTTGTTATAATGACTGTGTATTTGTATTTTCCTGAACGTATGCTTTCGAAAGAGTAAGCATACGTTTCGAAGAGACTCCAAAACAACTGAAAACGTTTAAGATGCGGTTTGTTGTGTGTAAAGTAAAATAAAGGACACCTTAATGTAGCAAATAATCAGTATCTAGAACCATTTTTGTTTAGTTTCTCAGCATTGTTCAGCACCTATGCAGACAAATGAAACAATCACAGTCAAACATTTAATAGAGCTGAGGATTATTTAGCAAGTTTTCTATACAGAATAAGTTGTAGTAATAAAAAAAAGTTCAAGAAGAGCTAGCTGTTGTAAGAATGGGCAGAGCGTGGCGCTGTAAGCCAGGCCCGCTGGCCAGTTTCCAGGGGGATAGTGGGTGTCCCTGTGCCAGCTGGCAGCCTGTCTGTCCCATCTGTGGAGCCTAGGAGAGTGTGCAGTAATCTCCTGGAGACAGCGGCTCAGCTCAGGCCAGATTTAAAGGGATATGGCCAGCTGGCCGGGCACGGACAGGTCTGTGAGAGGGGAGAGAAGGGCAGGGGAAGGCCACGGCAGAGGAGGGAGGAGCAGGTCAGGTGTAATGTTCAGAATGATGGACGGCTGAGCAGCAGTGTCCAGGAGCACAGAGAATGATTACAGTCTGCTGCGTCCCTGAATAGAACCAGCCGAGTGCCATGTTTCTAAGTGAGACCTACCTCTGGACCACTGGTTCACTTAAGGTCATGTCCACCATGAGGAGACAAAATGTAGCTAGTATAACAAAATGTAGCCATGTGCGACTTCTGGGATACGTGGGGGGAAAATCCTGACAAGTCACCATACAAAAAGTACTTTATCAATACTGAAGCAATATATTTTGAGCTTCTCAGTGTCCTCAAAGCATACATTAGGAGACAAAAAGTCATCTGTCACAATTATAACTTTTTTCTTGTCCAGTCTAAAGAGGCAGCGTTGTTTGTGATGGGATGTTTGTGTTCCAAAATGTGAAGGAGTCTTTGGTTTGGGCACAGACACTCAGCAGCCCTGGTTTACTCCTCTGTGTGATCGTTGCAGATGGTAATCAGAGCCCAGCTGGCACCTCACTGCAGCTAAAGGCCCACATTTCAAAATAATATCAATCTTAGCAAGCCATTTAATCCACTGATCTTAAATTTGTGTGCACCTATCCAATTCAATGATAAAAAGAGCACTGTAATCTAAGTTTTATTATTGATTACATTTATTTCTTCTGCTATTGTACATAATATGACGTCGGTCGTTGGAGCCTACATCAGAAATGACTATATTTGTAGTGCAGACCTGATACAAATGCATAGCAGTCAGGACTCATAGTCTTTCGAGACACAGTCACAGTTCAAAACATGCATTTGAATTGTGTCAGGAAGCTGAAGAGAATTTGTAATTATTTGGCACATTTTGTGTGTATGAAAATATGCTGATCTTCACAGCTAGAAGGTCTAGGGTTTGATCCCCAGGCCGGACGGGGTCCTTCTGTGTGGAGTTTGCATGTTTTCCCCGTGTCTGGGTAGGTTTCCTCTGGGTAATCCATTTCCCCTACCACTAAAACCATATACAATAGCCAAGGATGAGTGAGAGTGTGTATGTGACTGCGAGTGCGAGTGCGAGTGCGAGTGGGGGACAATCCGATGTGGCCTGTTTGCATACATGTGTCCCTGTGTTCACTAAGGTCAACCTAACCAATGCCAGTGTGAAAACGACCTGACATGCACTGTCCCAAACAACTACATAAGCAAAACAAATAAAACAACATTATTTTATTGTTACATTACAGTGGTTCTCAACCTCAACCTGGTGGCATGGTGGCACAGTAGTTAGACCTTGTGCTTGACAGTTAGAGTCCCGGGTATTCAATCCCCTGATAGGGCCTTTCTGTTTGCATTTTCTCCCTGTGTCTGTTTAGGTTTCCTCCGGGTAATCCGGTTTTCCCTACCACTAAAAACATATACATATAGCCTGGCTCCACATCTGGAGATGGATTCCCGGGCGCCAACATACGCCGGCTGCCCACTCCTCCAGTGTGGAGGCAATGTGTAGGGTTTGAAATAAAGATTTTCTAATAAAAAAATGTTCAATTAGTTCCCAGTACCCCTTGCCAAGCACTCAAGTACCCCCAATTGTTGTAACTGAGAAAAAAAAGGTCCCAGCATATGCAAAGCAGCCTAACCCCTATACCATTGAGCAGCACACTTTCTTTACTCTATCAGAACTAAAGGTTAATCAAGATACGAAGGAAGCAAAGGAGATTTGTAATAAACCTTGTTTTTTATTTTGCTTCCTGGTTTCTTTGACTAATTGTACCACTATTGGGAAGTTGTGCCTCCATATGTTGCAACTACAATTTAAGCTCTTTTTTTTTTTTTTTAAACACAGACAACAGATACACACCACAGTTCGCACCTGAAGCATATCTGCGCACCATATCATGCACATATGCATACACAGGTGCGCTCCTCTCATCTCTCTCACACAACAACCCATCCACAAAATACAGCAAGACACAAAGAGGCGCACACCCCTGAGGCTAAAGCTGGAGAATATGAGAAGCCATGCAAATTCCCAGATGTGCAGGAAGAAGAGGAAAGAAAAAAGAGGGGGGAGAGCGGAGGAGAGGATACCGCGGAGAAGTGATGGAGGCTGAGGGAAGGAGGGGCCGCGGTGGCTGTGGCTTGGGTGTTTACGACTGTTTAAAAGCCAGTGGGTGCTGTGCAGATTATTAAACAGGAGCTAATAGCAGAAGGACCCTATATTTATTTTTTATCTTAAATGTTGCTTGTTTGTCGGGCTGGATGAATATTGACTGTGAAATTGGGATCAGGGGCGACACATGCCAGTGCTTGGCCTTATCTCGTGGATGCAGGCAGGCCCGCGGCTCTTATCGCCGTGCCACAGTGGCGTGCCGGCACTCCAGCGCTCTCAAAGCCGCCACATTCCCTTTGTATCTGCCTGGAGAAGCCTGTTTACCTTTCACTGGCTTGATATTCCTATTAGAGCCGCTGACTATTTACTCAGTGCCACCGCCGCCTCCTCTGCCTCCAATGGGCAATAGGCTGTCTCTCATCTCCGCCTTGCTGTTTGGTAAAAGCCTTTCTGGCAGGTTTTGACTCTTTGGCTTTTCATACTGTATTTTAGTGCTGACCTTCACTGTGACACAAAGTTCCAGACGAGCATTGTAGAGTGACTGTACACCGATGAATAGCTGAACTGCCTTTATCTCTCAATGACTTATATGTATATGCACTATATACTGTATATCCCATCAACGATTTCCCTGACAAAATACTGCATTTTACTGCATTTTACTGAAATTTAAATCTGTTTTATTTAATCAATGATTCACACATATAGAAATATTAAAATGCTATTCCATCATCGTATGTCTATCAAGCTAGTTGTGGCTGTCTTTTCCCGAAAGGCCTGGGAACCCATTTTCAGGTTTTGAGGTCTAGTACCAGGGTTGGGGATCATTGCAATAGACAATTGGCAGCAGACAGTCTTCACACAAACTTCAAGTGTTCATGTGTTCATGTGTCCTTCTGTCAGACACAATTTCGATTGTGTCTGACAGAAATCCATCCCGAAGCCATATTCTCCTATGTAATCTCAAAACTGATTCACACACACACGTTGGTACGGAGCAGCCGGAAAATACTAAAATGACATAAAACACATCAAATTAGATATTCTTTGCCTAAAATATAGCGTTACATAAACAAATATGATGTTAAAAAACAAATATCCAGAGCACATTTGATTTTAGAAGACACTAGAGAAATCAACATAAATAGAATTTCAATTTGCAACAGATACAATATGTTACTAGCCCCAAACTGCCAGATGTGTTGCAAAACCCTAAAGGATTTCTTTGTTACCGTAACCAGGTGTGTACCAGTTTAACTCTACCTCATCCTGCAGCAAGAACAACTAAAACAGAAAGCAACTAGTTTTAGCAGCAGATCAGTCATTTTGACCTAGCACACAATTAACCTTGAGACACCTGCACCAGACTCAACCTCCCTCCTCTGCTCCCTGGCTTCCTCCGCTTCTCTCCTAGGGGAAGGTTACACAGATTCCTTCTGTGATGACGGCTGACTCTCCTGAGAGTACAATCTTCATGGCAGTTTTTTTGTTTTATCTTTTGGCTGCATGCAGACTTCGCTGAGGGGCTTGGGGCGCACTGTGCCACACGGTGAACCATGAGGTGATGAGGATAAGAGCAGACAAACATACAGCCAGCGCTTAGCAACCTGGATGAGAGTGTCTGTCCCGGCCCTGATAAGACCAAAGGCAGGAGAGGACAGCAAGAGGTGCAAAGTCCTGTGATGGGGGTGCGGAGTCGAATCACACTTTTTCTGTAAATTTAAAGGGGGGGTATTATGTAAAATCGACTTTTTCAAGCTTTATAGCATGTTATTATGTCATTCCCTCATTAAACACATGCCTGGAGTGTTGCCTTGGCTCATTCACATATTTTTGAATAATCAGTAAAAACTTAGACGGCAGCCATTTTAGGTGTAGCTATGCCTCAGTCCTCCTAGGAACGCCCCCACCTCCTGGAGACGCCTCTGGACCTTTTGTCACCAGCCAAGCCACCAACCACTGCTCCTCAGCTCAGCAGAGCCCCCTCCCCACACAGTAGTGTTGTTTAAATGCCACAGCAGTGTGCTGAAGGGGGCGTGTCGGAAAGCTTCTTAAAGAGACAGAGGCCTATTTCAAGACGTTCAGTACAGCCATTTTGAGAGAGCAGTTTTATTCAAGGCAGTTATTTTAATTTACTGCATATACAGACCAACAGAAGGTTACGTCATCATTGTAGTATGCTATAGACTGGTGCTATGTGATTGAAAAAAGAATAATACCCCCTCTTTAACCGATGATGAAGTCGACTCTGTCAGGCTCGTATGGTTTTCATTTGCTCTTTATTTTTTAAACTACTATGGGCATAAGATGCGGTATACCTTGAGGAAACAGTTAACAGTGAGAAACACAATTCATGCAAACAAATCATTGTGACTTTGTGAAGTAAAGAAGCACATGATGTACTGTATATTGACCAGTTGTTTTTTCTCTCTCCAACAGCCACTTGATTATTTATCAGCAAATAAGATTTTTTTTCTAAAAGTGAAGCTGTGACTTTCTCCCTGCTTATTTTCCATCTGCCTCTTCAGAAAATAAACAAAGTATTTGCAAATACAATGTGACCCAGGTCTGTTTACAGATCAGTGCTTTCTAATTGGCGCTGTCAGCCCATGCTCACTTTCAGCCTATCCATTTTAATACTGAGACAATAACAACATTATGGAGTTCAATAGCTCATATTCCTATGTGGCAATAATATCTCGATTCCTCCTCCTCTCGCTGCAAATCAATGGAGTGAGATGGCCTTTAGCTTCATTTTTCATTTTTAATATTGATTGCTGTTCTACTTTGGAGTGCACTGTCAGTCCAATTACAGAGAATTTAATTGATTTTTTTCTCACAGGCCGGGCAACATTGGATTGGTTTATGCAAAGCAGATCAAACAGAAGTACTCCCTGGACTCCCCTCTATGTGTAAAATACAGCTCTAATGAGCAGGAGGACACTGACAGTTTCTTTGGCCTTTGCCGCCCTCCACACTTTCCCTCAGCTCAGCACAAAGCCAAGCGTCAGCCTAAACATTTACATACTGTTATATACATGCTGAACTATCCAAAACTTACTTCCCATTGCATGACTCTTAAAGTATTCAGTAACAAAGGAAGTAGCTGAATGATGGTGCAGCGGTCAGCGTTGATGTTTCACAGCTAAAAAGTCCCGGGTTCGATCCCCAGGTCAGGGTCAGGTCTTTCTTTGTGGAGTTTACACTCTGTAGATTTCCTCCGGGCACTCCAGTTTCCCCTACCACTAAAAACATGTACAACAGGCCAGGTTGAATGAGAGCTTGATTTAGAGGAACGAATGGATATAGCCCACTTCACAAGAGGATGTCTCAGCACCGCAGAGAGAACAATAGTGGCTCATGTCAGGAGCACATGACTTTAAATGTACTGACTTCGATGATAGTAAGGTCAACATTTCAATTGAGGAATCAAGATGGTTTGAATAGAGTGAAGTGCGGGGATATGTTGGATTAAGGCATAATCTGCCTCTCTTACATTGACAGATCACAGAAACAACGGAGGATTCAGAAAGTAATGGAACTGCAAGTGACCGAACACCCTTCGGTTTCACACTAGATCAGAAGAATGATGAGATTAATGAGTGAAATTACCTTATAGGAGGACAGTTTAATACCAGTGTACGGTCCATGATTAAACAGAGGAGCGGGAAGAAGCCTGTGAGAAGAGAGGTGAACAACCCAGTCCATTGATGACTTTGAAAACCTCTCCTTTTCCTTAAAATTAAAACATGCTTTATTCAACACATTCTGCTTATAGTAAGCTCTGTATTTTATCTCAACTGCATTCAAACTTTGTGAAAAGAGCTGCTAATTCCTACTATTATAACTGATGAATAAAGGAGGTGTCTCTTCATTTAAAAATTCCACAATGACCTTTACAGGAAGCTTCCACTCATGAAATATACATGACCCCGAGCACAATATGTCAGACAGCCAGACAAGACTAATTAGCCGCAGGTAAATTCAGTCCACACACACTCGCACACCTACACACTTGTGTACAAAGTGCTGGGCCCCTCTGCTCCTGCGAGTGACTGGGATTATTGACTTATGCACAAATTACTGCACTTGCAGATCTAGGATACTTCCATATTCATACGCTTTCTAAAGAAGGCTCCTAATGGCAACATGTTTAGGTGATGAGACAGAAACGCCAAGACAGCAGAGCATGTCATTAGAGAGGCAACTGTCAGAATTAGTAAAAAGTCAATAGAATTTGAATTTGCTTATTATTGGCCTCATGAGAGTTTGTTTTTTTCTCTTTGCTTTGTGTCAAGCCTATGGCCATTGTGCATGATCAACACCATCCATAAGGCCTAAAGATACTCTTTTTAGGGCCATACCGCCTTTGCTGCATGGACCCGATCCCGTCAGATCTCGGAAGCCAAGCAGGGTAGTTGGTTGGGTGACTGTAATGTCTGAGTGAGTGGTGTGTAGTATGGCGTAATAATGCAAAAAAATAAAATAAATGGCTTACACTTGTATTGCGTTTTACAAGGTTCTCAAAGCGCTACACTGAATTTATTAACTCCATACTCAGTGGTGGTAAGCTACTAGTGTAGCCACAGCAGCCCTGGGGTAGACTGATGGAAGTGAGGCTGCCAATATGCGCCATTAGCCCCTCCGACCACCACCAACCACTCACTCACTCACACACTACATTCATTCATGTTTTTAGTGGTAGGGGAAACCAGTGTACCCAGAGGAAACCTATGCAGACATGGGGAGAACATGCAAACTCCACACAGAAAGGCCCCCTTTGAGCTGTGAAGCACGAGTGCTAACAGAGTGCTAATCAATTCAACTACTTTGTTGCAGTGCAGGCTCATGTCATGTCGAGTTTTGATTTTCTACATTTCTAACAAAAAATAATAAAACATTGTCATCTAATGCTGAACACACACTACATGCATTTTTCAGTCTCAAAAGGTTTTGTGACTCTACATGACACAATTCAGTGCCGGTATAGAATGACTGGGGGTTCACACATTGTGAGAGCGGCAACACTACACAAGCTGATGTATTATAATACAGTGGTGCGTCTCTGTCCTCTTTTCCTGCTTAAAAGAAGAGGCCATCGTTTTTACATACTGAGATATGTTCATACTTTAGCTTAGATGAGTTGATGCGTAACTGTCTGATCTTTGTGCATGCGCTCAGTCATGCAAGTAGATGGAAGATGTTGTTAGCATTTGGCCTCTCCCAGCACGTTTTCCCTATTTAAATACAATTATGTGAAAAGTTACACGATACAAAGTCTAGTTACACAAAGTTAAACATGTCGATTATCTAAGCGGATAAAAACAGGTACTATATTGTAATGCGTAATAATACCTTAGGAGCACTTCGACTGTACTGTGCGGATGTCGAAGTGCTCCTAAGGTTACGCCTTACAAAGACCAGACAGTTACTGTACGCATCAACACGTCTAAGCTAAGGTATGAACATATCTCAGTATGTAAAAACGTTGGCCTATTCCTTTAATTTCTCTTTTTGGAGGAGAAAAACTGACCCCAGATTAGCAAAGATACGCCACTATTTGCGAGCATGAAACATGTGGTTCCAGATTGGTCAACAATGTCATGTGATCACTGTTGGCACAACACAGTGCAATGGCGTAGGTAAGTCTTCTTGAACATGTTTATTGTTCTCACAAATGGAAATTAAACACCAAGAAGTATTTCCAGTGGATCTAATAAGAAAAGGAGATGGACAGACATCAGTCCAATGACAGCGGAGAGAAGCAGCTGCACACAGTAAGACAGTAAGTGCCGCTGAACTACGGTTGACATTTAGATGTTGCGCTGTTTGGCGTGGTCTGTGTGGGGTTGTGGCCATTATTTTGTTTTTCGCGCTGCTGTTATGATAAAGAAATTAAAACTGTATTTTTCTGGGTGTATTGCGCTTGTGACTGACTCCTACCACGCATGTTACACGATTCAACCGTGAGTCCAGTCGTTGACCCCCCACACTACGAGACATGTTTCTCTGTGACTGCCTTCAACTAGTCACGCCTCGGGAAGACTCACCACAACTGAAAACTATGGCAAAATCAGGCAAAAAATCTGATTATGTATGTTAGTGTGACCGATTGACCTCAAGTCTCTATTGTTTGGGACAATGGATAATACTGTACGCGCCAAACAAGTGGTTAGGATATAATATAATATGCTTAACCCCACTCCTCAGATGGAGTGCATAAATCCAGTTTTCAGAATGGTTCTGAAACTGAGGAAGCTTCTCGGGATGAGAGCCTGTCTTTTATTGTAAATGATCCAGTCCAGATAACTAATTTCTGAAAATCTTTACAACAAACACCTATTTGCCTGAAAACATATACATCTGCCTCCCATAGTGCAGTGACTCGCATATGAACTTGACATGTACTTCAGATTCCAGTCCTGATGCTGCACTCTTTATTAGTACATGTTTGGAACCACCATAATGAGCTAAATCCATGTGATGATGCCAATAATTTTATAGACTGTTTGTACAGTCTTGACGCAAGTTGCATTTTGACTGCGAAAGTGCACAATTTCAAAGTTGGACAGCAGATGACCGAAAGTGTGCGTGATTTGTGTATTGGTTGCCATAGAGATTGAGAGGTGTTGTGTTGTAGCAGTCTGTCGCTTGTCTCTTCACCTAAATCTCCACTTTCACATTCCCAGGGGCTGCTGTGGTAGCGAACATCCCTCCTCTTGGCACCTTTGCACCTCTTGTAAGCCTCTATATGTGTGCATATGTGTCTGCTGGTGCCCCTCGCTGAGCTGTCATCACGCCCTGGCACCGGGTACACTGCACAGCTGCGGGGGGACCACTCTGCAGGGATCCTTCGTTTCCATCTGTCTCCAATTCACAGTGGCACCTATTTAGAGCAGCTCTGTGCCTGTGCATGCCACGAGCCACAAGAGAGGGGAGTAGCAGGGTGTAAGGGGGTCAGAAGATAGGGAGAACATGTGTGCACCAGGGGCATAATCTGACAAAGGCATAATAAACTCACTATGTTTGGCTTTATTATCATGTTATCACTTCATCGCCAGCCGCAGATCCTCTTTCACTTTCCATTTATTTTAAGATGTTATCAGACTGTCATCAACTGTCAAATTACATTAGGCAAAAACGTTAATAAAGTCGGAAAGGGATACTGTACTGATTAAATATGATCTCAAATTAATTCCACCCAACACAGGCAGATGTTGAAATTATTACTTCGAATAAGGCCAGGGCCACACATCTCATATGCGTCCCAGCGCTTAATGCATGCTTCAAAAATATAGGATTGATTCTGTTTGGTGCGCTGCACCTGGCACGAGTCGCGTGCAGTCAGTGTGGCCACCTCCAGTCTACTTTGTTGAAAGCTAAGTAAAGGTGCATCAAAAACACAAGGTCAAAACGCGTACACATGTGTGGCCCCTACTTTAGTCATAGTATTTAAAACGTTAATACACAGGGAGAAGGGTAATACTTAACTAAGGTGCTTTTGCATAATTTGATGGGGTTATGTCGGTCGTAAATATTAATAATATTTTTACACCAATGAATAGGCAATTTTATGAAAATAAGTTGAAAATGTTAAATATGTGTATTCTACAAGTGACGAAGAAGGAGAATTCCATATTGGTACAGTATTGTTGCTCCATGACAATATAGAATGTTTGCTTCCTCTTTGTTGTTTGCTTCAAAAAGGACCAAAAAAAAGAGCAAACAAAAACATAAAAATGTCCAAGCAGGAAAATTTTGTTTTTGTTTTTGTTGATGACTGTTTTCTGGTGGAATTAATAATTTGTGTCATTTTTAAAAACCCAATTATACAAGAATGCAATAAGAGGTCCTCCAAATCTGAGGCCATGGTTCTCCACTGGAAAAAGGTGGCTTGCCCTTTCCAGGTCGGTGGAGAGCCCTTGCCTCTAGTGGAGGAGTTCAAGTATCTCGGGGTCGTGTTCACGAGTGAGGGACGGATGGAACATGAGATTGGCAAACGGATTGGTGCGGTGATGGCAGTGATGTGGTTGCTGTATTGTATTGCTGTGGTGAAGAGGGAGCTGAGTCTGGGGGCAAAGTTCTCGATTTACCGGTCAATCTACGTTCTCAGGGTGGCTGGGTGCACCCTTAGAAATAGGGTGAGAAGTTCAGTCACCCGGGAGGAGCTCGCAGTAGAGCCGCTGCTCCTTCATGTCGAGAGGAGCCAGCTGAGGTGTCTCGTGCATCTGTTTCAGATGCCTCCTAGTTGCCTCCCGGGAAACGCTGGAGCTGGGATCATGTCTCTCTCTCTCTCTCATATATATATATATATATATATATATATATATATATATGTTATAACATTTGCTCTGTATTCTTTATTATGTCACAAATAAATATTGTCACTCATATATGTTTGAACAATAGCATCTGTGGCCTCAATCCGGTCAGTTTAATGTGAGCATATAGGCAATGTTCACAGTATGTTCCGTGTGTTTACTGTACTGTGTACTTAATACTTGTGTCGGTGTGCCCCTGTGAGAAGAAGCTTCATTTAGGCAGGTGCGCTTTGTCAGTGAATGTGTGCCAAGTGTGCTGTTGTACGTGGATAAGAAAGGCGTGTGTACGGAGTTGGACCGTGACAGATGGGGACGGTTTAACTTATAGAGTTTTGTTAAGATCTGGAGGTTTTCGGATACCGACGATGCCAAACAGGTGTGGACTTTAGAGACACCGCAGAGGGATAAGGTGAAAAGGCTTCTGGCAGGGCAACTTTATACCGTGCATTTAGTACAGAAGGCAACTCCATGCGCCTCAATGCTCTGCTGGGTTATTCATCTCCCGTTCAACTATCAAAGACAACTACCAATAAAGTAGGATCATATGCATCCTGCATCCTCCAAAAAAGTGTTCCTAAAGTAAATAGTTTAATACTATGGTTCTCAATTTTTTTTTACACTAAATACATTCTCATACAATATTTGACCTTCCAATTAAGACCAATGTCTAAGTTAAGTGCATTAATAAAGTATGAATGAAATTATCTTTAATTAAAATGAATAAAGTTGGATATTGGTAAAAACTTAGCCTGGTCTTACCATACCCTCGTACTCATTTCGTACAGAGGGTCTGGAACTTCACAATTGAGCTCCGTTTCCTGGTGGGAGGGATGAACTCCTTTGAAATGATTGGATCTGTTTTCAAACTAACATCCGGTGCAAATGCGTAACGCCACCTACATCACCTGCCTCCCCCGCTCGCTGAATGGTAGGTTGAAATTCAACCGATGAAACGCAGCCACTGAGATCAAGCCCAGACGTACATAGGGAAAAGATCATTGACCGGAGTTTACGGATGGCCATGGCCAGGCTAGTAAAAACCCTGTTTACAGCATAGTTATTGCCATTGATATAATCTTGATATAATTTACTGATAAAGGCAGTCCTTCAAACTTTTCACAGAGAAATGAAATGAGTGGGTTGTAATTTCCACATTTCTGAAGACTTCAGAGAAACCATCTTTTGGGGAACTTGAAACATACTTTATTTGTCAGCGCCCAAACAATGCCATATTGTTAGACTTCTGTAGGAGCAGATGTCCTTGCCTTATCCTTCACAGTGACTCATGTTGGTAATATAACTCCAAATGAGACAACTGAGACACCAGACAAACATTTTACAAAGTGGATTTACGATATTCCTGAGTCCCTTCTTAAAATACAATCACTATAAGTATAAGTATTGTATTTGACTCAATATGCGCAGTATGCACTATCAGTGTGTCTTGGGTTGAAAAGTTCACCTTGTTAAAGGTGTCCAGGTGTCTCTCGAAGCAGACAGGAAGCCTCACCATATGGCCAGCTCTCACCAGACGGCAACTGTCCCTATCACTGACTCTTACAGCCCTGGCTCTTATGGTAAAAAGCTACCACTGGGTCTGACCTATAAGCAATGTAGTATTTCAACAGTATCAATCTACTACAACTTCGGGGTGTTTTTTAAAAGGCACCTATGGTCCAGAGTCAGGACAGCAATTAATATTAAAACAAAGAGGTGCGAGTGATTGTCCATGTACTTTATCAACTCAATAAACAAGCAGGTAGAGAGGACAACGATACTATGGCTTGATACAGTATGTGTTAGGATAAATATCTTGGAAACCAGAGATGGCAAAGAATTGCCCTTCATGGGATTAATAAAGTTTTGTGATTCTGATATGCTATTGCACATGCTGTCATATTAGTAAAAAAAACAACTCAAAACGAGATGAATATTCTGAGTTTAAGTAATGTTAACCCTGCCCGGTATTCAGTTGTGGTTGTGGAGATGGAAAAGCTAAGTGACTGATTATTTTGCTGCTGCGGTGGATTGTCACATCTGAAATCATAAATGAGTGAAGAAAGTGAATGCATTTGTTTAACATGTGATTGATTAAAAGTGGCAGTGGTTACATTTACATTTTTAGCCTTATTGTGTTGCATAATTTTGGTTGGTAAAGTACATCCTAACAAGTTATCGTTAAATCAGACCAGATCAACACTTGAACTGAGCAAAAGGTTTGTGTTCATGGAAAAGTTGTGTGCGTTCTCTGCTGCATCCTGATTGCAGTTTTAAGAGGTAATGAAGTCCTGATGTGTCCTCCTGCGGGCTGTATTGGGTGCGGGGTGCCTGTGTGTCGCTGATAGAGGGATCTCTCTGACATGGATGCTCTGGCTCGACGCATCTGGAGCCAGAGCCTGCAGCCGCTGGGGGAGATAAGGGAGGGCTCGCCGCTCGCCTGTAACGTCCCCACTGGCTCGCGCTGCCCCTCTCTGCCCCACTCTCCTCCTCTCCACCCGTCCCATGGCCCTGACCTTATCTCAGGGGAAAAGGCACCACTGGGTCGCCTCTCTGATAGCACCTGCCACAACCAGAGCTGGCCCCTGGTGATTATGGAGGAATCATTATCTTCCTCGTTCCTCCAAAACTCATTTTATACCTGCCAACATTCAAGGGAGGGGCAGAGCCAGGCTGCAGGTAACATGCAAAGATACCCTATGCATACAGTGAGGGAAAAAAGTATGTGGCCGAAATCCAATAAAAACTCTAAGGGGAACTGACCGCATACTTTTTTCCCCCACTGTATGTCCTATAGATCTGTGAGATTGATGCATAGTTAAATATCAACTGTTAGTGCACTCATTCAGGCTGTACCCTTGCAATAACTATGCAGCTTTAAGGTATACTTCTGAAATATCTTATACTGACATTCAACTGAGAGTGTTTATTTTATTATATTTTTTTCACTTAAACTTAAACTTGCATCTGCAACTCCACTGCTACTAACTTATGCGTTCTGAACATATAGCAACATTCAAAATGTATTGGTGCCCTGGCCAGAGGCATAAAAAAATTATTCTCATAAATCATTCACGTTGACGAATTCAGAAAGAAATTAGCCAAAAACCTTTGGGTCACTATCATTTGCGTCCAAAGTGCACATAGTTAACACTACTCTGATGAACACCCTAACACTGGATCCCCTTAGGGCGGTGTAAGTTTGGCTCTTCTCCCTGTACACAAACTGTCCCTCTAGTCACCAGTCCGTTAAACTGATCAAGTATGAAGACGACACCACCCTCATCCGCCTACAGGAGAGAGGTGAAGCGGCAGGCGTCCTGGTGCAGCCATAACAACCTGGAGCTGAGCGCCCACAAAACAATGGAGATGATCGTGGACTTCAGGAAAGTCACAGCCCCACCGTCCCCCCTCGCCCTGACAGACTCTCTCACTCCCATCTCCATCGTCTCCTGGGCACCACCATCACCCAGAACCTCAAATGGGAGCCAACGATCATTAAGAAGGCCCACAGAGGATGTTCTTCATGTGGCTGCTTGTAATAAACCACGCCTCAGTCCTCTCTCTTTTATAAGCGACGCGCTCTTGCAAGTGGCGCAGGCTCATAGTGCAACAGCTGCGCCTCATGGAAGATAACCATATAGTGCTAGGAGCTTGCGCTGTCCTTCCGCCAGGCACGCCAAGATCTGGCCCAAAGCATCTGTAAAGACATCCACACTGTTGTGTAAAATCATATATATTTTTTTTATCTTAATCTATTTTTATGCATGCCTTTATAGTTTTATGGTTTAAAAGTTATCATACTTCACTATTTACCTGTACCACAAGTTTTATGTTTCCTGTTGCACGTTTGCACTGAAGAATATTTCTAGTTTGCGAACCTGTTCACTGACATTGGCAATAAAATTCTGATTCTGATTCTGATGAAAGCTTAAAATGGAACGATGAGGGTTGTTTGTTTGTTTAACCTTCAGTATGTCAATGTCAATGTCAATGTCAACTTTATTTATATAGAACACTTAAAAACAGCCACAACCGCCCAAAGTGCTGTACAACAAACATTATAAAAGTACAATTGAAGAGTAAAAACAGTCACAAAATATACAACATGAAACAATAATAATAAAATACATGGGATCTGCTCAGCTTGTGTTGAAGGCCAAAGCAAAAAGATGAGTTTTCAACAACGACTTAAAAACATGAATGGACTGGGCCATTTTGACATTCAGCGGAAGGCTGTTCCAGAGTCTCGGAGCCGCTACGGCAAAAGCCCGGTCTCCTCTGGTTTTACGCTTAGCTATTGGCACCTCCAGAGTCATTTGATTGGAGGATCTCAATGTACGACCTGGATCACGGATCAACAAAAGCTCCGAAAGGTAAGATGGAGCCAACCCATTCAGGCATTTAAAAACCATCAACAGTATCTTGAATTGAATCCTAAAGCTGACTGGAAGCCAGTGCAGAGAGGCCAACACAGGAGTTATGTGCTCACGTGTCCTCGTTCCTGTGAGCAAACGCGCCGCTGCGTTTTGAACCAACTGCAGACGACGGATGGACGTTTGATCGAGCCCACAGTACAGAGAGTTACAATAATCTAAGCGACACATAATAAAAGCATGAATGACACGCTCCAGGTCACCATGAGGCAAATAGGGTTTGATTTTGCTGAGCAAACGCAGCTGAAAAAAGCTATTTTTGACGACTGAACTTATAACAGGGCGAGTGATAAATATAACGTAATCAAATGTTGCTGGTGGGGGAAACACTTTCCTTTCAGAAAAAAGCACCTAAAGTTGAAGTTGTGTGGTGCTGACTTGAGTTCAGTAATCACTTCTCTGTCCGCCTCCACACAGTGAGTTTAGAAAAGCTAACAGAAGTTTGTCTCACTTCCTCTGAGCCCAGGACCATCTGTGAGGTGGTTTGAGCCAAGCCCTTGCACATCTGTGTGCTCACATCCCCTCTCACTTCTGCCTCTCTGTTTCTGTGCGTGTGTGTATGACTGCGAGTGTAGTTCCTACTGCTCCTGTAGTGCGCTGGAACAGTCCATTAAGGTTAGGGGTTAATGAGTGCTCAGCGGTCAGAGGTCAAGGAGGTAATAGTAACTGTGTTGGTAGAGTTTCTCATGAGAGCACTTTCAGCTGTTGAGACTCTGTAAAGTTTATTTTTGCATCTTTGATGTAATTTATGCGTGTGTCAACTCCTAATGATAGCAACTGTGAATACTATTTTTACATTTAAAATATATTAAAAAATTCAGACGTTAAAATTATTTTAGATAAACATAACAAGGTTTAAACATAAGGTGACATACTGTATTTCCTGTGTCATTTAACAGCTAGTGGTGTTATACAGACAGAATCATTTTTAAGTATAAGATCACGTCTACCTGACCAAGAAATGTATTTAGGCTAATAAAAAGTTGTACAATGGGCATGTGCAAGGTACACAGAGCAAATGACCCAGGGTGCAGTGAGCTTAAATAGAGCATGCAGAGGCCCGGCTGTGGGCCGCAGACACAGCTGGTTCCTGGCAGAGGAAGCCCAGATGGAGGTCCAGGTCCTGCTGCTGTCTGCAGATATGACTGCTGCCGGCTTCCCAGGGGACACACACTGAAGATACAGACTCACTTCTCTTCTGACTGAGCGGCGCACCGAGCAGTAGGAGGGTTCAGATCAGAGCACGGCCCCTCCACCAGAGCACGAGACATGCTGACCCGCCATTAGCTCGCACCATACCAACACCACACACTGTAGAGGACACACTGCATTCAGGAAGAGAGGGAAACACGGGTGCTTGTTACATATGTGACTTTCAGTAAGTCCAATGTTAATCCAAGTAAAGAGCACTTTGGAGCTATATCTGATGCAACGTGGCTTTCTTAAGGACGTAAATACAGGAGGTTTCGTCATCTTCCTTAAGTTTTCCACATGAATTAGCAACTTAGAGGAGGGTACAACATGTCATCTGAGGTGCACCTGGAGTACCTGAAGAAGGCTCCTCTCTCCACTGCTCCGTTTGCCCCACGAGTGCCCACAGTGATGCTCATCAGCCACAAACTGCCCCAGGACAGAGCCAGCGCACACAGGCAGCAGGACCTGACTCTGAGCCCCGCAGGCTACTACAGATGCAGAGAAGGTAGGAGTGGGCTTTCCTGAAGGCATGTCTTCTGAAGTCTTTTAGCAGTGTTTGCAGCAGTGGTGAGTGATGGAGGCTCCCGCAGCTGTCAGCTCTGCTCATTAAGTCTGAGTGATTGACAGATAATCAGTTTGTGTTGACTTAGCACCAGCAGCATGTTATAAGGGCAATTTAAGACTCCTTTGTTGAGCTGCTGCACCAACTGCCTTGTTACAGTAAAGATAACTTCTGCAAGGTTAGATGCGGTAAGACCAAGTACTGCTGTTTAAATGTTTGGTGAATATAATATGTATCATTAAAACTACACTGAGTGGCATTCATAACCAATCAAACCCTGCATTTTGGTGCGTGGCACATAATTGATTATTTGTATATTAAACTAGAACATTATAATTGGTATCACAAGCAGATCATTTTATTCTAACTGTGTGACTCTGGTTAAAAGAAAATACCTTATAGTGAGCATTTTTGAAAAAACACTGTATTAGATCCTTCCAGGACTTCTAGGAAAGAAGCCAACTCAGAAAAATGTAATTGATTCTTAAAGCACTGAAAGTAGGGCCTCTAGGTAAAATCTGCCACTTAAATCAGTGAAGGGTTGACAGGAGGAGAGGGAGATGCATTAAGGAGCAAACATTAAAGGCCTAATTTTATAGACTCTAAATATGTAGAAAGTGTATAAGCCAGAGAGAGGACTAATACCCGACGTAGTGAATTACCTGCAGCGCTTGCCGTCTCTTGGCGGTAATGAGCTTTGTGAACGTTGCAGTGATAAGGCCTTTATAATTAGGCTTAGTCATAAGCATCCCCTCTGTAATTCTGTGATAAAAACCCAGTCAAAGTCCACTGTTGAAGGTATTCATACAAATGCATAGAGAGGGGAATCAGAGTGTGTTAGAGGCAATTGTCAACACGACTCTTTGTCTCAAGTAGTTTACCTGATGTAGCTGTGTGTGTTGGGCTGGTGTGCAGCTCTATGGAGCTGTTGTGGACGTGTGTGTCTTTGGGAGCACGAGGCGTTTCAGCAGAGGCTTCCTGTGAGGGAGCAGATGTCGCAGAGCTCAGGCACAGCTGCGACGGCCGATAACCACAGTGGCAAGAATATGTCGGCACGCTGGCTCTTCTGCCTGGCTCTTATCAGCCCCACGCAGCATCCACACACACACTATAGACACTTCACAATAAGCAACTGCCACCCAGCGCTCACACAGCCGCACAGAGAGCCCAGATAGTGGCACCAAGGCAATAAGAGAGAGGCACGAGCAAGGACTAAATCAAGAGACTTTGAGGGAAAAGGTGCAGAGAATCCCTAACAAAGGCCTGGCTCATGTCTGCTGTATCATAGACTTCATAATTTGGACCCAATCCTAATCCCTCATTGAAAAGGCTATTCTTTACAGCTCACTATACAAGTTATTGTAACTTGAATCAAATATACATGCTTAACTTCCAGGCTCACTTTGCGGTAAGTTTACAGTAAGTTACTAAGTGAGCGTTATTTATATAGAGCTTTTCACATATAAAATCACAACCTATTTTACCGACACAATATGTAAATTCAACATGGTTATCCAGTCAATGAAAAGCTTTACTAAAAATAGTTGTGTCATGATTGAGTCCATGGAGCCAGCCAGACAGGGGACATGGGAACAGTCGGAGTCATTGGGACCTTCAGATGACCCTGGCCTGAAGGTCGAAGGGTGTGCCCAGATGAATGGGGTACAACAATGTACTGGGCTGGGGTGCCTGACCATGCCATATCTGAGCAGGAAGGACTACAATTTTAAACTCAATGCAAAATTTGAATGGAAGCCAATGAAGAGTTGGTAAAAGGGGAGGTGTGGGCAGTTCTAGGTGTACTGTAGTTACATATCTGTTGAGAGTGGTCTTAACAAACTGAGTAAAACAGAATTTCAATAATCAATAGACAGGAAGAAACTGTGAAGGATCATTTCGAGATCCGACAACATTCTCCCTACATACATACTCACAAACTATTTTGCTGGATGGATATGTGGGGGGTTCAAGCTGTGTAGTACAGGTAATTTGAGCATAGAAATAATCAGAACTATATTGGTGAAGTTGTGAACAACAACTTAGAGGAACTTTATGGATTACGAGATTCTGATGTGGTGCAGCCACAGATTTTGAGAGTGGAAGAGGGGCATGGACTAAATATACTAGATAAACAGCATAACTATGTTTGTTACATGGAATAACGTTTAATGATTACTTTAAAAAAGTAACTTTATCATAATTTAGGTCCTTCGAAACTGTTCCAATACAGCGGGTTTGTCACTAACATGACGTGACTGAAATTTGCTTTCACTGTGGAAATCCAATCCAAATAACTTACACTAGAGTAAAAGCTTAACCTAGTGGGAAAGATGGGATGGATGCTGTAATTGGTTACTCACCAAAGATGGAAACCATAACCTCTTCTTCCAGGTAAAGAGGCTAATTGTGGACCACCAAGTAAAACGTGATATTCATATTTTTGTCAAAAAGATCTGATTATCTTTGTAAATGCTCTAACTAACTTATTTCTATCTTCGATCAGATCTAATCAGATTGCCTTCATACCTTCCCTTTTGAAGCACGTTCTAATTCAATTATAATGAATGGAATAAATAAGACTAATGTATAGCAGAAAAGATGCCAGAGGTCAGCAGAGCTACAGGAAGCAGCAACTAATGAAGCTAATGCTAAATATGGAAAAGCAATGGTACACATGTAGGAGGGCTGGAAATAAGGTGTGTGTTAGTCAGAGGGAGCGCAGTGGGCAGAGAGAGAGAGAGAGAGAGAGAGAGAGAGTTCTCTGTTTCCTCAGCAGCAGCCCTGTGGTTTCTATGAGGAACAGATGTTCACTCCTTGATACAGTGGCTCATCCCCCTGCGCGCCCTATCTCCAGCACCAGCACACCAACTGTCTGCTCTCACACTTATATTGTCTTTGGGGAAATGCAGGCCCTGACACGTGATGTTAGGCTGTTTTCACCTGACTTTTACTGTCCGTTTCCCTGCCACGTATCCTGCTCTTGAGTCAACACTTGATTTAATCAGGTGCCACTTCCTCCTTTGTCAGTTTGTTGGTCAGTGTTGACCCTGTGAGCCGTGTGCACTGGTGTTGGCTTGCTCATAAAAGACCTGCTTTATGTTCTCCCAGGTGTGAGAATGACGTGGACAAAAATGATATACAAAAATGAAAAATGGGAAAGTTTCAGTGGCAATTATTTTTGGTATATAACAAGTGTGTGTGATTGAATGGCACCCAAACCAATTAAAATACACACATATTGCCTCCTGAACTTTTGAGTTATCTTGTTTCCCACTACAGTTTTTGTAATGGATTCTAAACATTTAGTCATATAAATACTTACATATCTCTTCTTATGACCTCTTATCTTTGTGAATTGTGAAACTGGATACATTTTGCATTTTCTTTTCGCATGAATTAAACAATTTAGAAAAGCTAGTTTAATTTCTGTTGACAATTGCAGTGGGGTGTTCTTTGCGCACATTTTTACAAGATTAAAGAAAGACCAAACGCATTGCCCAAGGTAACTGTCCCATTCGTTTTACTTCACACGATGAAGTGATGTCATGCTTCTGTGTAAAAGCTCTAGTAAAGTAGAACAGTAATTTTACAGACTGCCATGGCCGCAGTAAACCGTTATTATAGTGCACTTGTTGGAGTTGTCATGTGGCACAAAAACAGCCATGAAAGTCAAGGACATTTCTGTGGCTTAAATTCAGAAATCCCATAATGTCTGAGTGACTCCAACAAGCGACACTTTGCAGCTAAATTGCAAACAAAATGTCAGGGGTTTAGGGGTGCAATTTGTAAAAGCAGCATTTGAGAATGCGTGCTTGAGTGAGCGGGTCAATGATCCGTTACACCGTGCCATATTCTCGTGCATTCGTTTTTTTGTTTTTTTTTCATAGCAATGTGGAGAGACTTGACGACAGAGCATTCAAAGATATCTATAGAGGCCACTATTCCACATGACCACACATTAAACTTCCATACCATTTCATATGCGGTCTTGCATTGTTTATTCTATCCTGCATGACAATATAGAATTCACAATGGAATAAAAAGCAAACTCTTCATTGTCCCAGGGCTGCACAAAATAAAAATCACTATTGAATAGAAATCACCATGTTGGTAGTCGCAATCACAAAGACATGATATTAGGTCAGTGGTTCTTACACTCTTCACACCAAATACTACCAACTCAAAACACAACTTAGCTCTCTAAAACAGGACTTTTTTTAAGGTAAAAACTTGGGCCGCATTCGACGTATAGCAGCCAACTATACAACCGTCTTCAGGGAGTGAATTAACCCAAATTTGAGTGGTTTTGACAAGTTAAGTTGATCAATTGACTTGCCTCGAGATGATTATGTCTTTAAATACATTTCAATAAATGTATTCTTATTTCAAGTTCA